>OW240920.1:28802038-28814443 GCA_933207985.1 Pelobates cultripes | reverse complement strand
TCATGAGGCTGAGTTGAAATTCCTCTAACACTAGAAGTATTTTTTATAACAATTCACAATATTTCCCTAAAATTCACAAGACTAGCAATGAACATTCTAAAATTCAAACAAAGTGTGATGATAATGCTTCTTTAACAAATTCTTTTTTTGTAGATGCGATAATGACCACAAATAGTATGCATTAGTCTGTGAATGGTCAGATTTTCTCTGCTTTTCCTAGTTACTATGAAAAATGACAATGTCTTGTTGTTGTTTCAAACACAATTTTGTGTGGACTCCTAAGGTTTTAATCTGCTGCACAGCACAAGTTAATATCTGGCCATGTAGTGATCTACAATAATTAGAATGCAAGATGTTATGTTTTTTTTCTGCACAGTTGGTTAGACATATGCAATCTGTGGTTACAATTATATATCAGATACCATGTGTACAGTATGTGTCTAATTTTAGACAGCATAACTTTTAAATTAAAACTTAAGAATTACACATACTGAAGATATCTGAGTGAGTTAAGGTTAATGCTTTCAGAAATCCGAAAAAATGTATGGCCTTCAAAAATTGTCCTATTTTAGTTGCTTGCTCAAAACTTTCATTTCTTCATTTTGCTACAGCTATATATTTTGAATAAAATAAAGACTCATCTTACTTGACTTTTTAGTTTTCAAAAGAATCGCAATTCGGACAAAAATCAGCTCATTAGTACATTGATCCAAATTCAAAATTTCCAAACAGTACAGTGGAAAAATAAACGAATGAACTAATTGCACAATAAACAAAATCCATACATGAGTGATTTGTTCATGAATTCATTCTCGCGAATTCATAAAGTTGATACCCCTATGTCGGATTTACATATTTGAGGGTTCAACATTATGGGGGGAGTTGTGTTTAGTTGATCGCTCCCTATTTTTTATCCTTAAATATGGCAATCCCACATCAGGGTTCCATATTATGTATTAACAAAAGAAAGATGGGCACACCCAATTAATAGCCATTAACGGTGGACTAAGAAATAATATAATATATTATATACATAAGGGTGCTCACTCCAAAAGCTCCATTTCCAAAGAGCTACTAATATAATCATATAATAATGAAAGGAGGAGCACAACCAATAAAAATGCAAAAAACCTTATTGTACAGGCACACATATAACAGGTATAAACAAAAACATAAGACAATATACTTAAACATATCTACCCAATATGTAAGCAATGACTAGGACCAAAGAAAAAAGATCAAAAATAGAAAAAATTCTGATCTAAATAATCCACATTAAGTGGTATAACCACGGATAGCGCCGAAATATTGGGGGCTATTTTGTGTTTGACCCTCTTCTCATTTGTCTTCACCCTCATCTCGTGTTCCTTGATAGGTTCTGTGTTTGGTATGTATTTTTTGGTCCATTATCTTATACACGTATCATTACATTCCTTTTTTGTATCTGGGGTTATACCACTTAATGTGGATTATTTAGATCAGAATTTTCCTATTTTTGATCTTTTTTCTTCGTATCAGTATCAGGACATATAGGAGGAAAGGGAAAAATAATAGTGCAGAGTTTCTATAAACAGTTCAAATTTTTAATACAATTTGCACTTACAGGATAAAAGCGAAAAATAAGCACATCACAATGTCTCACTTGGTGCAGGAAGACAGGAAACCCCAATAGTATAGTCAGAGCACGGGACACAATCCTTCTTGAAGCACGAAAGTGATATTACAAATAAAATTAAGAATAAATAAACAAACATAAAAAAAAAAACTCTAACACTCTAAAAATGCCCTACGTGTTATGTCCATTAAGCATGTACTTCTTTAGGGTTAACAGGGCACAAATTCTTTCCTCGTGGTGATAAAATCACAAAGTGTTGCTGGTCTGCTTTTTAAATCAGCCGGGAAGCTATCGCGGGTTGCCTTTAGCCTATCCACATGGAGACAGATCAGCTGGAGCTCATTGTTTGAAGGCTGGCAATTCAAGCCTCGTTTTTGCCTCATGTTCTGTCTACGATCTGTCACATCATATTTGCTTGCCGGTATGCGTTCCACTTGTGATAATGCGTTCCACCCTCGCAATGGGTACAAATGTCCATAGTGTCAATAATACCGAAGAGCAGCACAATACAAAGAAAGACTAAAATTAGCAAAGCAAACTTCAAATACAGTAATGTACGATCTGACATCACAGATCGCGGATGGAACAAGAAGCGAAAATGCTGCTTGAACCACAAGCATTTAAACAGTGAGCTCCAGCTGATCTGATCCTGACTTTCATACTGCAACATACTGTGATGTCAAGTGAACATGCAATGCCATCACGGTTGGCCATTGTCAGGATTACAGTTGATCCAGCACGCAGAATTGTATCACACCTAAAGACTAAGGATAACGTCTAACCGAACCTTAGAATGGCCGGACTTAACATACCCAAGAATAGTCAAAATGCTCGCCGAGGTCAGGGACGCAGAGTGAAACGCACCGATGAGGAAAGCCAGAAGTCAAGGGTACCAGAAATCAGGGAAGGCAAAACAAAGCCAAAGTCAAATACCAGAAAAAGCACGACCAGGAACACACTCTCGGATAACCAGCTAGTGGAAACCACGACAGGGCACTGGCAAAAAGGTAATTTAGGTTGAAATAACCCTCTTTAGGCTGTAATTTGCTGTCTCCGACCTCTGGCCCAAAAATGTGCGTGCACGTCTATGACGTGGCGTCGCACGCACGTTGGAGCGATCTTTAATGTGGGTGAATGTAAGTTTATAATAAAATCCTGAACCACAGCAGCCGGCGTTCCTAAGAACGTCGCATCCACTGGGAACCAGAATGGAGGGAGACCGGGCAGCTTCCCGCCACGACCAAGTTCAGTTAGAAACTTTTCTGTCGGCGTGGCTGTCTAGTTGATGTGCAGCCACCCTGACAGAATAACTGAGAGCCGTGACAGCCATAGAGAATCATTGTATTTAATATCTTGTCTCAAAGAAAATGGAAAATAACATAATTTAGTAAAACATTGAAAATCACCTATAACTTGCGCTAACCTTTTTTTTTACATTTTTTTTGTGTAATATAAATTTAGCAGTTGAAATCACAACCAGTAATATTGTTTCTGCCTCATCTCACCTCTTTACTGTGTGTTATTACAGTGCCGGACTTTTAAGAATGACTGACAGAGATCCAAGATACATTATTTTGAAAAATATAGTGGTGTGAATTTCTACAGTAAATTTTTATTTGAACAGCATACTAGGCAATTGTACTTTTATGTTTATGAGAAATGCAATCAATTCAAATAAATTACTTATTATTATTGGCTATTTTTATATAGTGCCAACATATTCTGGAGCACTTTACAATTAAAAAAAAGGGAATATCTAAAAGGGGAAGAAGGCCCTGCTTAAACAAGCATACAATCTATGAAGATTTGAGGTTGGCAGATACATATTGTTAGGTTTCTTTCCTAAGGACACTTACTATTGAGGTGATCTACCTGGAATTTAAACTTGAGTTTCCCAGTTCTAAGGCATTGTTGCAACCATTGCACTAACCACCCAAATATTAAATTTGCATAAGTTTGAAAAACTTATTTAAAAATATTAAATGGAGGCCGGTGTTAGTTAATGAATTTTAGTTACCTGGATGCTACACATTTGTAATATGGTCATTTAATAAATGTATAAAAGTATAAGCAAAATTGAATTATAACTGTGAATTATAACTGTTATATTATATTGAAATGTCAAGCTTGCAAGAACACACCAATATTGCTCATGTTGAAGGACAGCTCACTAAACATTTGTAGTTTTTTATGTATTTTACATAATTATATTTTAATAATAAATATATTTATAATTTCAGACCCATAATACTTGCAGTCAGTTCTATTAAAAACGTAATTAAATTTTGCCTCTAAGCACATTCTTGGATGACTGATTCATCAGCAGATCATTTGTGTGTTGAGCTTGTTCAATTTTGACACATTCTATCTTGCCACCAAAGTCTGCATTGTCTAAATAACATAATGTTCTTTAAATTATAAATAAACCACATTTTAGTATATGAGGTGTAAGCAGTCAGTGTGAAGAAAGAAAATACATACTAAATAAATGAAACATGTCCAGACTTTTATTTTTATTGTATTTCTTACATTTGACTACTGGTTATGTTGCATTGCAAAAAGAGCTTACGTAACCATGTGACGTTTCTTTCCTTAAGGTAATTTGATTTTTATTGCATTTTCTATAATATATCAACATTGAAAATATTCTGAATATGGCTACATTTTCCATATTTAGTATAACAAACTGTTATGAATATTCATTGGATTTAAACAAGACAACCTGATTATTTTGATGTGATATTCATTTATGATTAAGCATTGATCAGAGCTTATCACTACTAATGAAATAAAAATGTATTTTAATCAAGAAAGACACTTGACTAATATTCATTTTTATTTGAAATAAATGCTACCTCTTTTCAAGACATAAATAAATATTACTTAACCCCTTAAGGATGGAGCCAAATGTACACGTTGTGAACAAAACAAAATGTAAACAAAACCGGGCATTTGCGCTACATGTCTGTCCAACCGTAATTCACCTCTTTCATATTAAATGCACCCACCCTTATTATATATCATTTTATTCAGGGGAAACAGGGCTTTCATTTAATATCAAATATTTAGCTATGAAACATAATTTAATATGAAAAAATGGGAGAAAATATGATTTTTTTTAATCACAGTGAGAGGCACGCAAGCGCCTCTAGTGATTGTCAATGAGACAGCCACTAGAGGATTAGGGGGAAGGCTTAACCCATTCATAAACATAGCAGTTTCTCTGAAACTGCTATGTTTATGAAAAAATGGGTTAACCCTAGCTGGACCTGGCACCCAGACCACTTCATTAAGCTGAAGTGGTCTGGGTGCCTAGAGTGGTCCTTTAAGCCTAAGGTATGTGGAAACTTCTCTAGAGGGAAGTGTATATTCCTATTGGAGATCCGGGAATGATTTTAGGCCCTCATCTGTGTACATCTGTGCGACTGAAATTACGCCTCTGTGTCTCCATGGCTCCAGATTGATGTTGACAGATAACTCCGAAATCGTCTGTATGGGGGCAAAGTATATGAAGTTATCTGTGCCACTAAGGGTGCTAGCCCATTTCTTCCATCTGTTAACTAAAAATCTGGTACTAGTCATTGGGTTGTGTTTGGTAGATTTCCATGTCGAAAATGACCGTAGTATGTTGCTTAATGTGTGGGTGCGTATGCACGCATTTTCAAGGGGGACCCAAATTGGCGGTATAGGACGTGTTAGAATTTCTAGTCCCTGTGCCAAGACTACCGCTCTATAATATGCTTTAACATTGGGGATGCCCAGACCTCCTCTTGCTGGCGGCAGCCAGGTAATTCGTTTGGCTATTCTTGGAGGTTTTTTCTTCCAGATGTATGCGTTGAATATGCTTTGGAACCTGTTCAGTAGATTGTTTCCAAGGGGGATGGGTATGGTGCAGAATAGATATAGGATGTGAGGGAGTGCCATCATTTTAATAGTATTCACCCTCCCTAGCCATGAAATTTCTAAATTTTGCCATATGTCTAGTTGTGCTTGTAGTTTGTAAAGTAGGGAATTATGGTTTTCCTTAATCAGCTGAGATGGGAAAGTTGTCAAATTGATGCCTCAATATTTCAGTGAAGTTTTTCTCCAGTCAAAGGGATGTTGTGTTTTGAGTTTCTGGAGCTGATATGCCTATTGGTAACGCTTGTGTCTTTTTGAGATTGTTATTGTAATATGACACTTGACCATATTGCTGAAGCAGGTCCATTAAGTTTGGGATTGAAGTTTGTGGGCATGTAAGGAATGCAAGTACGTCGTCCGCAAAAATGACCATTTTGTGGACTCCGGTCGGGGTGTTTAGACCTTCTATTCCTCTGTTTTTTTTAATGTGTAGTATGAGTGGTTCTAGACATAAAATAAATAAAAGTGGGGATATCGGGCAGCCTTGACGTGTGCCATTGCTGATGTGGAAATTGTCTGATATGAACCCCGAGTTGAAGACTCTGGCCAAGGGGTATCAGTATAGGGCCATAATTCCCCTCAGAGTTGATGGTGTAAAACCCATTTTGTGTAGCGTTGCTTCCATGTACGACCAGTTCAGACGGTCAAACGCCTTTTTGGCGTCGAGCGCCAGAACCGCCCCGCTTGTTTGCTGATTTTAGCCCATTTAATGAGATTTATGAAATGTCTGGTATTGTCCCCTGCCTGTCTCCCGGGGATGAATCCCGCTTGTTCTATTGAAACCAGATCAGTAAGGTGGGGTTTCAGTCGTGACGCCCAGAATTTCACATATAGCTTAATATCTGCATTAAGCAGGGATATAGGTCTGTGGTTTTCACATAAAGTAGGTGGTTTGCCCGGTTTGGGTAAAGTCACTACGTGTGCTTCCAGCATCTCTTTTGGGAGGTCACACAACTTTTTGATTGCACTGAATAATGTGGTGAGGTGTGGTGTTAAGAGTTTTTCTAGTTTGTGATAATAGTAGTTTGAAAGACCATCTGGGCCCGGTGCCTTGGTTTTGGGTAGGGATTGTATTGTAAGAAATTATGACCCTCTTACAAGGATATTCTTTTAGGGAATGTGTGACAAATAAGACATAAACACAAGTGTATAATAAAATGTATTGTAAATATTCATTTAAGGATACTGTTAGATTTTAAAAGGATATACACAATATACATTATACATTATATCTGGTACATAATCAAAAGCTACATAATAAAAAGCAATACTTAAACATTTAAATGCAGGTCTTCCCCTTGCGCCTTCATCTTGGGTAATCTGGGACAGCCTCTCTTAGTTCACCATGGCCCTGCTTGCTGCGTTGTCCTCTCCAAAGAGAGAGAGAAAGAAAAAGAGCCTTCCTTGGTTGTTGTCCTTTTAAAGACTGATTCTTGGAGTAATAAACTACAAGTCCCAGAATCCCTTTTCCCTCCCAAAAGTGGTTTATCCCGCCCTCTTTCTCCAGAGAGTTCTGTCTTTACACAAGTCTTTCCCTTTGATCTCTTCCCTCCAGCCATACTGTAACATTGTGAAAGACCAGTTGATTAGGTTTCTTGGTAGATTGGACTGCTTGGGAAAACACACACTTGCATGGTTACACCTAGATGTCTATTACTCTGATCTCCTGATAACATGCAAGGAATACTGGAGGGATGTAAACTTTTGTTTTAGCTGGGTGTTGTAAAATGCAACTGAAAGCTTTGATCCTTATCACACTGTTATCAAGGAAATGACCCCCACTTGTGAAACCAGTCACATACACAGAAAGTTATATACAATATTGCAGTTTGGAATATCAATTTCTTACAGTCCCCACCTAAAGGGCGAATGACTCAACAATAATAAGAGCCCTCTCAAAGAAATACAGTATTTGAATTATGTGTGTTTTAAATGATTATGTGTTTTACTGAGACACAAATGACTTGACAACCACATATATTTATAATTTAGGGTACTGCAAGGCATAATTTAGCCAAATCATTGAGGCACTTACAGTTATCATTTTTCACCATTAATTTGAACTCCTTCAGCCATATCCGTAACCTTTCATTACCCTCATAGGCTCAGCATCACTGCAACCATTAGATTTCACTCCCATCACGCTCAGTTACCTGTGCCACCAGCACTGCTTCTACCACACTGTTCCTTTAACCCTGGCCTTGCTTACTTTGGGCTATTAGGCCTCTGACCTCTGCCCACCATGACACGTGGTGTATTTTCACACCAACAGCAGTTAATTTGCTGTTCACTTACATAGTGTATTAAAGAGACCACACAAGGGAGAAACATAGTTTATTGTTTGGAGTGGGGATCCGAGTGAAGGTGTTTGTGCACGTTTATTGGGAGTTTATTAAAAGTTGTATAGCTGGAGTGGGTTTGTGTTTGAGCCCTTGAGGATGTTTAATAAGTTTTCGATAGGCCCTTGGCTTCCGGAAATTAAAAGATTCTTAGCACAGAAAGTGCGCAGTGTTACATTATGCAAATCACTAGTGGTTTGATTATCATCCTTGTCTCAGTACTACTGTCTGGATTCACAAGTGGTCATCTAAAACATTGTAAACACAAATGTGAGCAAAATGCAACCAGTATTAATGTGTACTAAGGGATACGTCCTCATAACAGTATGAAATAATTTACTATAACCTTACTAAAACCATAAATATTTAACCCCTCGTGGAAAACCAAATAGAGCAAATAGAAAATGCAAAATCATATATTGTCGCTCACCCCACCTTGACTCAAAAACAATATAAAATATACAAACTGGTCTAATTTGTCTATACGCTATACCCCACCTTGAGAGTATAAATTAAAACAAAAACAAACAAAGAATAACCATTATCATTCTATTGTTCACCCAACCTTGACCCAAGGAAATGTAAATATATGCAATTATCTGTTTTCCCTATATTCCCTTTAGAGTGTGAAATACAATAAAAAGCATAAGAAAACAACAAAATCAAAGAAGATGGAGAGAGAAAAAAAGTAGATTGAATGCTACCATTACCTTCAGTCATTGAACTGTATACAAAGTTTGGCAGCGTGCAATCTAAAGAAAACTGACAATGGTCTGTTGCCTTTCAAAGATTAAAATCAAAAATCGGCTTGAGGCTATTTGTGTTGGTAACCAAATGAAAAAAAAGACAAAAACAAAAATATTTACTGTTGTAAACCAACAGACAGTTACACTATCACATCTCTCCAGTGTGATCAACGTATAAACCTCACCTTGGCAACAATTCATCTAATCTAGAAATATATAAAATTAGTAATCCAGTATCAAAATACAAAAATAAAACATAGCTGGAAGTGCAGGTGTGCTAAACTAATAAAAACAAAAATAATTTGGAATTTGGACCACCTGACTGATAATGAATGAGTTTAGAGGCTTATCCTTAATATGAAAAAAATAATATAAAACTACATATTAAGGTCCTCTATCAACTGGAACTGTATTTTTCCTGAAATAAATAAACATGTTAAATGGTTGGTCTTCTCACAGGTCTATATTTGTCTTCCTTCTCAATTGGCATCATCTCCGTAGTTTTCTAAAAAAACAAACTTCAAGAGAAAGTTAATATCACACAACTAGAATAGGTCATTCAAGAAAAACTGTATCTATTATCAGATTCTTTGTGTTAACCATCTCCTCTAATGTACTTAATTGTGCCTTGAGACAATCCAGTTTTTCAAGGAACTCATTTCGTTCACATGTTAGAGAAAGATTTTCTGCCTTTAGTTGTCTATTCTGTGCTTTAAGCACATGGTAGGGAATCCAGGGTCCTGTGAGGGGGATACCATTATTATCTTTTCTCTGGGATCTCCACCTAGGGTGATTATTTTTATTTCCCAGAGTCCATCTATTACACATGGGCCTTTCATGATGAATATGCACATCTGATTTACAGAATTTTTCAATATGTCCCATCCTACCACACCTAAAACATGTAATGGATTTTATATGTGGGGACTTTCTCTGATTGATATATCTGTGAGGTTGGGGACTTTGTATCAATGACACTTGTCTTTTATTTACTTTTCCTTGATTTAGTAAAATTGCTTCAGACCTTTTTAAGCAATTCAGTATATTTACAAAGGTGTCCTGTGGGGACACAGTTAAACCAATTAACACTCGAATATCTGGCAGTGTCCTATTAAGTAATGCTTTCTTATATGCATATTCATTCTGATCAGCATGTGTTCCAGGTGGAACAGTCAGTTTGAATAAAACAAATAACCTATTTACAAACCCTTGAACAGACTCCCCTCTCTTCTGAGCACAATTACCAAAAGCAAAATGATGATTTACTTCCTCTAGACCAAGTGCGTTTAATAACTCTTTGATAAGTTGTTGCTTGGTTCTAGGTTCTATAAATATCTCATGTGGCAGACTTACTCTTAGTGACTGGTCTGTACTAGCAATTATAACATCAAAAATATCCAATTCATTTAAGTTCCTGTGGATTTTTTCAAATTGATCAATTTTTAACATTACATCTACTGGATCATCATCCAAGCGTATACATCCCAGTTCTTTGCTCAGTGCAATAACCTCTGTATGTTTTAAGGAATGGGTCACAGTAGTTTTATGTAGTACATTTCCCTGTGCATCCACCATGTGCTCTGTAGAGACTGGTGCCATTTTAGCAGGAATACTGCACTCACAATTACTATAATTATTATGAAACACCTCCATCTTTGTTGTACACAAACCTCCACAATTGGTTTTCAGCCCATATTTAGTAGCAGCAAAACCATTTCTTTTTGTTAGTTTACATTTTAAATCATCAATTTCTTTAAGGCACACAGAATGATCAGCCTCTTTCTGGCTGCTGGAAGCAAGGATTCTAATAGCACCCTCTGCATCCTTCAGCCTTTCTACAAGCTGCTCATTACAACTGTGCAATTCCTCATTTTCAAGACGCATTTGCTGACTACCTACACACAAAGCAGCAGCATTTTGCGCAGACAGTTTAAAACCTTCCACTTCATTCTTTAAGCTCAAAACATCTGCCGCTAATTTCTCTTTTTGCCTATTTAAAGATTTATACTTCTCCGCAATCCAACGGGCAGCATAAATCAAAGCAATTTTACCACTAGATTTGGACAATTTCTTTTCAATAATTGCCCTGGCCACATAATCCTGAGCATTAAGCCACGGATCTAATGCACCATCCATACATTTAATTATTGCTTCCGGATTAGACACCTTAGCAATCTTTTTCAATAAACTCTCCATCATTGACAACGCACAATTCACTGAAATGTCTATACACAATATCTGAACAGTATCCACAAGTAAATATACAATCTATACAATTATGAATATGCTCATAAATCACACTAAATCCCTCCTACCTGGCTTGCCAATTTGTAAGAAATTATGACCCTCTTACAAGGATATTCTTTTAGGGAATGTGTGACAAATAAGACATAAACACAAGTGTATAATAAAATGTATTGTAAATATTCATTTAAGGATACTGTTAGATTTTAAAAGGATATACACAATATACATTATACATTATATCCGGTACATAATCAAAAGCTACATAATAAAAAGCAATACTTAAACATTTAAATGCAGGTCTTCCCCTTGCGCCTTCATCTTGGGTAATCTGGGACAGCCTCTCTTAGTTCACCATGGCCCTGCTTGCTGCGTTGTCCTCTCCAAAGAGAGAGAGAAAGAAGAGAGCCTTCCTTGGTTGTTGTCCTTTTAAAGACTGATTCTTGGAGTAATAAACTACAAGTCCCAGAATCCCTTTTCCTTCCCAAAAGTGGTTTATCCCGCCCTCTTTCTCCAGAGAGTTCTGTCTTTACACAAGTCTTTCCCTTTGATCTCTTCCCTCCAGCCATACTGTAACATTGTGAAAGACCAGTTGATTAGGTTTCTTGGTAGATTGGACTGCTTGGGAAAACACACACTTGCATGGTTACACCTAGATGTCTATTACTCTGATCTCCTGATAACATGCAAGGAATACTGGAGGGATGTAAGCTTTTGTTTTAGCTGGGTGTTGTAAAATGCAACTGAAAGCTTTGATCCTTATCACACTGTTATCAAGGAAATGACCCCCACTTGTGAAACCAGTCACATACACAGAAAGTTATATACAATATTGCAGTTTGGAATATCAATTTCTTACAGTATGACTTGGCGGATTTCTTCTTCTGTGAATGGGCTGTCTAAGTATGTGCTCGTTTGAGAGGTGAGTCGGGGAAGGGTTATATCCCCTAAGAAGGTATCAATGTTAACATTACTGGGTTGAGGTATCGTGGGACCATCTTTTAGGTTGTATAACTAATCGTAGTATCCTGCTAATTCAGGAGGGGTTATATTGTTTACCTTTTGCTGAGGAGTCAATGTTAGGTATTTTAGTTTGTAGTTGTTTGGATTTTAGTTTGTTAACCAGTAACCTACCCGCTTTGTTTCCCTGTTTGTAGTGTTTTATTTTAAGGGATCTCATCCATCTTTCGGTAGTCAGGAGTTCGAGTGCATGTAGTTCCTTCTGAATTTCATTTATGCGTGTCGTGAGAGGTTTGGACAGATTAGACTTGTTTTGTGTCTCTAAGCTTTTTAGTTCCTGTTAAAGATTTTTATGAGTGTCATTTGCGTGTTTTTTACGTTTTGATCCTTCTCTAATAAATATTCCTCATATGACTGCCTTGTGCGTGACCCAGACAGTTTGTATTGGGATAGAGTCTTTTGTGTTGTGTATAAAATAATCGGTTAACTCCCTGGTTACTTCGGTCAACACCTGTGTGTTGTCCAACAGTCCCTCATTTAGCCTCCACTTCCCTCTACCTCTTGCTGATGCAGAGCCTGAAAGGTGACCACCATTGGGGCA
>OW240920.1:28638202-28800119 GCA_933207985.1 Pelobates cultripes | reverse complement strand
CTGCATTTAGCCCTTCATCTTATAATAGTCTTTTAACATATGGGATTAGTACGATACATTAACAACAATTTATGATACTTAAGTGTTTGTAGCGTCTCTGGAAGGTCATGTTGTTTTATTTTTAGTCCTTTAGCCCTCCTGGTGAGTGGATGATTGCTTCGGGGACCCCACCATTGTCCATTCAGCTCTCATTTTCTTCGGCTGTGATCTCTGTGGGGAGTTCTGTCCCATGTTGTAATGGAGGCCCCACTCCTTAAGTTTCGCCATGCCAACCTCCGGTTCGAGGATCACCTCCGTTTTACCTCTATGCCATATCAATAGTTTTGTTGGGTAGCCCCATCTAACTGGTATTTGATTGTTGCCCAGAGTTTTAGTTACATTGATGAATTCTCTCCTTCGTGCTATGGTTGTTTCAGAGAGGTCGGCATATATGCTGATCCCATGGTACTGCTCTGGGAGCTGCGCCATTTTCCTTGTTGTGTTTAATATTTCTTCTTTGTATTTATAATAATGAAAACATGCTATTACATCTTTTGGCATATCTGCTGTGAATCTGGCCGGCCTGGGGAGTCTATGTACTTTGTCGAAAGTCCAGGATGCAGCCTCATGTTGTGGTAACAGGGCAGTGCACAGGCCCTTTAAGTACTGTGGAAGGTCCTCTGCAGAGATGGACTCTGCTATTCACTGAAATCTGAGATTGTTCCTGCGTGCTCTATATTGCATGTCAGCCATTTTCAGTTTCAGGGCAGACTGCTCTTCTTCTAGCCTCTGCAGTTGGTCTACAACATCATTGTGGGCTGAGCATAACTCTTCGGTCTTGGACTCTAATCGGCTTGTGTGGCCTCCCAGCTCCTGAATATCCCTCCTTATTTCTTTAGTGATTTGCCAAAAGTCCGACCTTAGGGATTCTTTAAGATCTAGCAGCATAGTATGGAGGCTCTGGTTGGTGACAGGGGAGTCTCCCTGTGAGAGCTGCAATGTCTCATCCTCTGCATTAGTGCTTGGGTCTGTGGAGTAAGTGTCATCTTGTTTTTGCCGTGGGCGATCTTTCCTATTGGATCGGATCTGGTCCGTTATTTTAAGCCGCTTGGAAGGTGCCATCTTGTATGTGGAGGTGAGCTTCCTCAGAATTTGGGTTTTTGTACAGTATTGGCTCGCTGTTCAGTAGCTGCAGGCTCGGTGGTTCACAGAGCTCTCTCTCCGTGCTTCTACTCCATGCGGTTGCTGGCCACGCCCCCTGCAACCGAGTTTACATGTTGTAGAATCCTACGGCATAATTGCTGGTAAGTATTGCCAATATATTGTAGGCCACAAATACAAGTGATAAGGTAAATCACATTTGTGGAACTACAATTGATAAAGGCATTGATGAATTTCTTTTTAAATTTGCATGCAAACCACATGCTTTGGTAGGAAGCACATGCTCTGCAATGCCCACATTTGTAAATTCCTTTGGTGGGTTAAACCCACAATGAGGTGGATTGTTTTGGTTGCAAATGACTGTGTGTTAAAAAAATCACCAATGTTTTTGGCCCTGCAGTGGGACATAGATGGATAGGGCAGAATTGTGTTTTTCAAGTGGGGATCATACTGAAGTACTGGCCAATTTCTACAAAAAACCTCCTGGGCTTTGCCCCAATGTTTGTGTTAGGTGCCAATAAACCTTGTGGTCGTAATGGATGTGGTAGTGCTCCTCGGTGATCTATGTAGACTCTCGTACCTATCTACCTCCTTGACCCATTGATAGGCTTTTTTTCATTACCCTATTGGGGTAGCCTAGATTTTTTAATCTAAAGCTAAGATCCTTAGCTTCTTTTTCAAGATCCAATGGGTCTGAGCAGTTTCTTTTTGCTCTCAAATAGTGGTTATATGGAATGTTCGCCTTTAGATGATAACTGTGCCAGTACAACAGACTATTTGTGGTTGTAGGTTTTCTGAAGAGTTTAGTGGTTATTTCCCCAATATCTTTAGGATATTTATTTTTAGATCTAAAAAGACCAACTCATTTGCATCTATGGGTTAGTTTTAAATTAATGTCATTTTAGTTGAGTGTTTCCATTAATTTCTCAAACAGTGTCATGGGGCCAATCCAGAGAAGCAAAATATCATCTATATACCTAAACCATTTAAAAATATGGTCGATATAGATGTGATTTTATGCAATGTGCACCATAGTCTCCTCCCACCAGCCCAGGAACAAGTAAGCATAACTAGGTGCACAAGGCGACCCCATTGCCGTTCCGGTCAGTTGAAGATAATACCTGCCATTAAATGTAAAATAATTGTGGGTTAGCACAAATGTTAGGAGAGATGAAATCCTGTTCTATTGGACTGAAACTGTCTGTTTTTGCCAAGAAGTATGCACATCCCAATAGGCCTTTTCTGTGAGGGATGTTGTTACAAACAGCCACTATATCTAGGCTAGCTAATGGTGTATAAGGGGGGCAGATAGGTTTTCTAGAGCTAGCAGCATTTGCTTAGTTTCCTGAAGATACAAGTCCAATTTCCACACAAGTGGTTTTAATAGTTTGTCAAGGAACCTACTTGCCCCTTCAGTTAAACTGTTGTTGCCAGGCACAATTGGTCTTCCTGGAGGTCTTTTGATGTCTTTATGTATCTTAGGGGGACAATAGAAGGTGGCCACTGTTTGTTTCCTAGCTGGCACAATGTACTTATATTCATTATGAGTCATAATTTCATCAATAAGAGCCATTTCTGCAATCCTTTTGAGTTCTGCTAAGAACTCAATGGTAGTATTTTTGTCCAAGATTTGGTATGAGGAATTGTCAGATAATTGGGTAATACAGATGTCAATGTATTGTTTACAATTCATAAGTACAATGTTAACCCCTTTATGTGACGACTTGATGGCCTCATCAGATAATTGTTGTAATTCAAGGAGGGCCTGTCTTTCATTAAAAAACCTCAGATTTGTAAGTGTGTGCTTGCATGTGGACTCTTCCAAATCATTAGTGCACATCTGTACAAAGAAATCATTGCAGGAGGATTCGTTCAAACTGGATGCGAACCAACATAAGGGTTTGAAATCAGTGAAAGAATTGGGTGATTCGTGTTCCTCAAGTAAATCGGATAGAGTTTGATATAACTCTGAATCCTTTGGAAATTTCTCTAAGTGATTTTACTTTTTTTTTTCATGAAAGACATGCAAAGCTAATTTTCTCTTGAAAAGATTCATGCCCTTGGCCCAATTGAACATATCTGTGGAAGGTGTTGGGACAAAGAATAAATCTTTGTTAAGAAGTTGTCGATGTCTCAGTTTTAAAGTAAAACTCAATAGGTTGATTATCTTATTTTCCATAGCTTCTCCTAGTTGTAATTGTTCTTGTAAGTCTTGTACCCCCAGTTGTTCTTTCTCGGGTCATGGCCAGTCCTGGTCTAAAAAAGAATAAGGCGAGGACTGGGATGACACCGAGGGAGTAGGATGTGAAGAGGGGGTCAAGATTTCTTTCGGGCTCATAGAGAGTGTTAGAAAAGGATATGTTTTTTCAGAATTTTTAAAATACACCTCTCATGGGTGCTGTCATATGGGGTTTAGTTAATGTAGATAGTGTTTTTCTAGAGGGTCTAGCCTCTGTGTCAGACCACTCAGTTTCCTCAGAAGAGCAAAACCCTCTACCCCCTAACCTGGTAGTACGTGACCTTAATTTGTTTTTAAATATATTTCCTTTCTGAAAATTCCCGTAATCCCTTTGGAATTTAGAATGTTTTTTATGTTTAACATTTCTTCTAAAGTTGTCCAAATTTTTCTGTAATTTTGTTTCCATTGCTGTAAACTGTGGTTCTTTGTCAAACTCCTTTACCTTTTAGAATTCTTTCTCTAACTCCCCATTAGTAGTGTCAAGACTAGCTTGTTCCAACTTAATTAGGAATTGCATAATTCTCCCTGAACAGTCCAAAAGGATGGAATTCCACTCTGCCACCTGCTCTTCGGTTTTGTATTTCTAAGATTATTTTTCTTTCCAAAAGAAGAGGTTCTTCTTTTGCTAATTAAGCCCTTGTTATATTTTGTCTAATTAGGAAATTAAAAAACTAAACTGAATTTGAAAGAGACCACCAGATTAAATAGATGCAGAGAGAGAAATAAAACACAAACATTTTGCTGCTGAATTTACTAGTTTTATCATATGAAAAGTGAACATGATCAGCTGTCCAAGTTCTTGTAAATTAGGATATTTATTCTCCTTCCCATTTCCCTTAAAAGTAATATTTAATGTTTTAAGGTTGTAGTAGTGAGCCCTTAAGAATGAAGTAGACTTGAATGACTCAAAGTTAACATAGATTTGGGACTTGTGAGATTTTTTTAATTCATTTTAATTTTATAATACAATAATGTTTTTTTTTTTGTTTTACATTGTAACTAAATTATGTGGTTTTTGGAATTGTGTATCTTATATATTAGTAACCACTGCCTTAATTCTAAAAGAATGAATAACAATGCCTCTTTGTGGATTCTTGCCACAGAGCAAACATACATGGATACTTGATATTCTTGCTGATGTGCATAAATTAACACTTAAACTCTATAAGAGCTCCACTCCTACAATAATAATGAAGAAAGGACATGAAAATTGACTGTGCATCACTGGAAAATATTTAAATTCATAAAGAACATAAATTCATACATACATTTTATTGTAAAACAAATATATGATTTGTAGAGCTAATTAGAGTATTAGTAGGCAGCTAAAACAACCCAAAACAGAGTCTCTTCCATCTGGTAAAAGGTTTTCCAAGTATGGAAAAAACACATTGAAAAAGCCTATAACTTGGCAAAACACATCAATGTATTTTAATATTTGTAATTACAATAAAATATTTAATCTCTTTTAACACCACTATGGACCCTCCTGGAAGTTTTTAAAGAAGATTTTATCATGAGGAAAACTCCAACTATATTCTTGGTGGAGATTATACCACTTATTTGATTGGGATAGAGCAAAAAAAACTTGTTTTTGTTCCCCTTTTGTGACTACCTCTTATTTAATTTATTTTTAATTTTATACCAGTGAGCACTATTTACTGTTTCATGTCTTCCATACAAATCTACAACGGTGGCCCACCACTTTTAATTTTGGAGATATACACAATTTCTACCAATCAAATCCCAATACAACATCTGCCAAAACCCTACAGAACCACAACCTCCATAGGCGGGGTTTTTACTGCCCAGGTGCTACCATTTGGAGCTGATCTATAGATCCTGAAAATTGTAAGTGTGTTTTTATACTCTTTTCACCAACTGTCAGAAGATACTACACTATATTGTTTTCATTGGTTCTTTTCTTTCCACATATCCACTGAACATCTCCTGGATTCGGGACTATGTACAAGGAGCTACTCCCTCGTTTCCATACCGAACTATAACTTTTATTGCTCTTGATCCAAAACATAGCAAAACTCATGTAATGAAGACCCTATGATCTGTGTTCTATTCTATCCCAGAGTACTAATCCAAGCTTGTCCTCTCATTTAAATCTAGCCCAGTGTTCTAGATAGTAATTCCAGTTCCATTGTACATGTATGTGTTTATTTTATATAACACTTTATCTCTGTCTTTTGACCCAATTCCTGACCTAATAATCCAAACCTGCTCAGAAATTCCTTCTGTGACCTTTCCATCATTGAGGTGGACTTAACCACAACACATTAAATAAGAGTTGTGCCAAATATTTTGAGTTAAAGTATGTTGTCTTTTCATGGATAACTTAAAATACTGAATAGGAAAATGTGGGTTTTTCTGAATCATTTCTTCCAAAGATAGAAATATTTTCAATACATCTGATGTAATTTCAGCTCAGCCAAATGTTACTTCAGGAACCAAATTAGAAGAGCAACCCAAAATTTTTTTTTTTTTTAAATGGTCCAATTAGTGTGTTGCAAAATATATACATCATATAATATGATTTATATACTTTATTTTTTAATTCACTCAAAAGCATTTTTCCACTATTTGGTTCACAGATCAGCTAAGAAAAAGTAACAAACAGAGGAGCAGTAAAACAAAACAAACAAAAATATGTATTTATATATTATACACATATATCATACACGATCCAGCACACTTGCTCATTTACTGAACAGCTATTTCAAGACTCACAGAATGTAATAGTTTAAACACCTTGGCAAAAAAATAATGGGGGGTTAGTTATAGTATATGATCATGCATTGCATAAGCCTGTCACAATCCACTTACTTGGGAAATACTTTTTACTGGGATTCTCTGCAGTCAATGCTAAACAGGACCCTTGAATAGGGCACCTGTGACAGGGAGAGATGCAAATCCATGGAGTTGGCCTGGACTCCCAAATATATAAATAAAAGAATCCAAGGATGGCTAGGGGTGCACTCACCTGATTTGCAGCCCTAGCCATCATTGGTTTCATTTATGTGTAGATATATATAGACAGGCAATTGTCAGATGACAAATACTATAGAAAACTAAATGAAGACCCCACCAAGGAATATACATCACAACTTAGGGAACTCATTAAATCCTTCCCTGAGAATTTACACCTAGAACTGCAATCACTCATACCAACTAGTCCCTGCATGGACACTTTCTACATGCTTCCCAAAATTCACAAAGCAGGTAATCCTGGAAGACCCATAATTACAGGAATGGGAACTCTCATAGAACAGATCTCAGGACTGGTAGAAAATACCCTAAAACCTCTAGTTACCAACACCAACAGCTTCATAAAAGACACAACCGACTTCCTCAACAAACTCAGCCAAATCACCAATCTCCCTGCTAACACCATCCTTGTAACCATGGATGTGGAATCAATGCTTGCTTCAATTTTCTCTCTCATGTCAACAACCAAAAATATAGCCCCCGTATCATCACAGAACTGGCACTATTTATCCTCACACATAACTACTTCAGTTTTAACAATGAGGTTTGCCTATAAACCATGGGCAATGCAATGGGCACTAAGATGGCACCCCAATATGCTAATCTGTTTATGGTAGATCTTGAACAGAGATTCCTAGAGATACAACACACCAAACCATACAAATATTATCGCTATATCGATGATATCTTCATAATTTGGACTGAAAGCAAAGAAAAACTGATACAGCTCCATGACTCTTTCAACACATTCCATCCATCAATCAAACTAAAAATTGAATATTCCACTAGATCTGTGAATTTTCTGGACACCACTGTGACATGTAACAATGGCACAATTCACATCTCGGTTTACAGAAAACCCACAGACAGGTGCAGTTCCCTACACAGCTCCAGCTTCCACCCCTCCCATACTAAACAGGGCATCATCTACAGCCAAGCCACTAGGTACCATCGCATATACTCTAATCCTAATGACCGTAATTCCCAATTAAATGTACTCTCCCAATCTATGAGACAGAAAGGCTACAAACCAAAGACTATTACCAAACAAATCAACTCTGCTGTAAAATGCCACGGACACACCTGCTAAAGTACAGAGAGAGAAAAATATTTACACAGATACTGCCACTTGTGGTCACCTACAACCCAGCTCTTGAGGAAATATGGAAAATCATCAAAGACCTACAACCAATATTAACAGAAGATGAGACTCTGAAAAACATTTTCCCTGAAACACCCATTTTGGCCTTCAGACAACCACCAAACCTCCAACAAAAATTAATCAACAGGAAGCTGCCCACTGATGGTAATGAAGAAAATAGGACCAGTCAATGCAAAAAAACTTGCTGCAAACTGTGTCAGCACATATGCACAGACAACACAGCCACACACAACAATAAAACCTACAGCATTAAAGGTTCATACTCCTGCACATCCATCAATGTGGTATACATGATTCAAAGCACCAAATGCCACCTAGGATGCTACATTGTGGAAACCACCCAGACATTAAATGGCAGAATGAATATGCACAGACACTCTATTAAACACCACAAAGAAGAATCCTACTGCACTCCTGTGGGACACGACTTTACCCAGCCTGGCCACTCACTAAAGGACCTAAAAATCAAAGTACTGAAAGGGGGTTTTAAAAATACACAGGAAAGAAAAACTTTTGAAGCCAGAATGATTAAATGGTTTAACAGCAAGAATAGAGGACTAAATATTGATTTGGGTTTCCTGTCCCACTACCAACACTTTACATGAACACTCTCCCAGCATTATCTTACTGTTCTGTCATATGTATCAACACTTTAAAATGCATTCCTATATGTTTATTCTATCTATATACAAAGTACAATGTATAAACCTATGCTTTCCCATACTCTTATGCATGTATGCTTATATATAGGACTGTGCATTTATATTTGTGTATATGAGTTCATGTGCAAAGATATTTATGACCCTCTGCAAAAATGGTGTCTATTTTCTAACACACCTGTGTCTTATCTACACTCATGTCGCTTTAACCCCTGTATCACAACTCAACTTTGAATTCTATATATCCTCCTGTTTGGCTGCTGTTGAGATTAGTGCGCACGATCAGTGAGGTCAGACTCTTGCACGAGGGCAGGGAAAGAGAGCAAGTGGTGTAGAAAGGAGAACTCGAAGACAGGAGATGATGGGGAAGAGAGAGGAAAGATAAGAGGGAAAAAAAAGGGGTGATCTTGAGGAGCACCAGCTTTGTGCCCATGGTATTCTTGGATCCGGGGTGTTCCGTGCAGTTCGGTGTCACCAGCCCTGGGGCGCGGTTGGAGGTGGAGGGGTACCCCTCACAGGCCCCACCCCCCGGCCCTCGCACCCTGCCTCACCACGTAGGCCAGCCACGGCTGCCACCTCTCAACATCCCTCTCTTCCATACCTATCAACGAGGCGTGTATCGTTTCCGCCCTGTATATCTCCTCCACCTGTTCCATCCATAGTCCGATCGTCTGGGTTACATCTTGCTTCCAGTGCAGTGGAATCAAAGCCTTGGCGGCGTTCAGCAGGTGTCGGAGTATGGACTTCCTATACATCCCGATGGTGTCTGTTGTAGAGTGTAGGAGAGCTGTCTCTCTGTCGAATCTGCCGTCCGTCCCCAGTATTTCCTCAGTTCGTCGTTTGACATCGTCCAAAACAGTGTGATGCGTGGGCATTCCCACCAGATATGGAAGATCGTTCCTCGTCCCTCTCTGCATCTCCAGCATGTGTCGGGTACCACCGGGAAGATTCTGTGCAGGCTGTCAGGTGTTCTGTACCAGAACGATAGGAGCTTATAATTGATTTCCTGATAGTTGGTGTGGTGGAACCAGCCTCGCCACTGTCCACTGGAGGAGCCTGGTTGCTCACCTGCTCCCTTTAGACTATGGTCCAGCATTTAAAAACCTTTTATTTTCCCTGCAGAAAGGCTTATTCGTGCCTTTCTGCAGGGGTGTTCGGTAGATTCAATCTACCGAACAAAGTACCGAACGATCGACCTCCTGGGAACTGGAGTGTGCCGTCAATTGACCGCCCAGAAGCTGCGGTTAACCGCAGCTTAATTGACAAACGCTGGGTGGCCTTTGTTCGTTTGCCGAACACGTGGCAGCGGCCATTTGAACTCCCAACCGGCCAGCGGTGTTCAGCGCCCAAACTATGGAACTGGAAATGGACACTTATTTTGGCGAACACCACTGAGCCGCCAACCTCCTTACCTCTGAATTCGGTAGTGTAACCGAATGCCTGTTCATTCGGTAGTTTAACCGTATGAACAGCATCCCCCCAGATAGTCATGCCGTGGAGCCTATTCGTGTAACGAAAGACTATGACAAAGACTTTGGCTCCATGGCGATTGAACTGTATGTGATCTGAGCGCCATTCGGTAGTGATGTGCACTCAGATCTAAGCTATCTGGGGATAGGTAGAATGTATATGTTTTGTGTAGTAAGTGTAACATTTAATTTCTTTTATTGTCCTTTGTCTCCCATGTGGTTAATGGAGTTTTGCCTCTGTCCTTTGAGATAATTGGATTACTTCCCAATTATCTCCAGGACAGAGAGGAGGGATTGTGATGCATTGTGGGATTGTAAGCTTGTGTATGGTCAATGTCCAATATGTATCCCAATCTTCCATCTGGTCCCCTAGGGGAGTGTCCACCAGTTGGAGACCTGCATAAAAGCTGGGCAGGTAGCCCCAGTAAACCAGTTCTGCTTGATCCTCAAACAAAGTGTCGTCTTGTTCTTGGGGGGAATTGGATTGTATGCTGTTACAGTGTGACTGCCAGTAGTGTAAACTGTTCGTATGGTTTTTCCTGTTCAGCTGTTTACAGCATTCCTGTGTTTCCTGTTCGGGAGTTGGAGTTTTCATGTGTTTGCAGTTTGGGAGATTGGTGAATTTATGTGTTTGCAGTTCGGGAAATTGGTGAATTAGTGTGTTTGCAGTTTGGGAGATTAGTGATTGCAGCAGCTGCCTGTGCATCTGAAAAAGGGAATATCGCCTAAACGTTTTTTAACCTCTTTTGTGCAAAACGGTCCATTACAGTTGGCACTAGAGGAGCATTTGTGTTGTAGGACCAGGATCTTTTCCTATTGAGTTGCAGTGAATGATGTACCTAGAATGCTTTCCCAGCGGCGACAAAAGGTGTCTGCGTTCTCCAGGTGACCTACAAGGAGGTGTTGACTTGGCTAGGCTGGTCCTTCGGTCACAGAGTGCCTCAAACCACATTAGGTCCCTCTGTAGGGCTTCTCTGTGCGGTAGGGTTTAGTAAAAATATTTAATTTGTGTGTAGTGGAAGATTTGCATTGTGGATGGTTGGTTGTTGTCTTCAATTCCCGCAGTGGTAGTATGCCTGTGTTATTCAGCGTCTTATAGATGAGGAGGGATTCTCCTCCACCTAGAATACTCCAAGATGTATACTGTCCACTCTTACTTTGGCACTTGGGCAATGATATAGTGCTCCTATCCACTTCATTATATTCTCCCCGAAGCCCATCTCCTGCAGCGTAGCCATAAGGAACGACCAGTTTACCCGGTCAAATGCTTTCTCAGCATCTGTGGAGAGTAATAGGAGGTTGTCTTTCATCCGCTTTGCCAAGTTTTGGATGGATTGGACCCTAAGAGTACTATTCCTGGCCTCGCGTCCGGGTATGAATCCCGTCTGATCGGGTGGACCAGTTTTGGCAGTAGGCCTCTGATCCTGGTGGATAATATCTTGGTCACTAGTTTTACATCCACATTGAGTAGGGAGATTGGCCTATAGCTGCTGCATAGTTCAGGGTCTTTCCCTGGCTTCGGGAGAACCGTGATTGTAGCTGCCAGTGACTCCTGGTGGAACTGAGCATCCTCGATGAGAGAGTTGAATGCATTGGTAAGTTTTTGAAATAAGATGTGTTGGAATTTCTTATAATATTCTAGGGTGAAGCCATCTGGGCCTGGTGCTCGACCTGTTTTAGCTGCTTTGATCGCTCCTGCCACCTCCGCCTCTGTTATCGGTACCTCCAAGTCCTCCGATTCCCTTCATTGCAGTCTCGTCCCCACATAGGTTTCAATGTAGTTCCGCATTTTTTTGTTTCTATCTGCTATCTCATTTGGTTGTGTCGGTTGCGGAATATTATATAGTGAGGAGTAGAATGTTCAAAATTCAGAGGAGATCTTATCTGTAAATTGTGTGATTGTGCCATCAGCTTGCCGTAGTCTGTTGACCTGGGCTAGTCCCTGAGGACCTTTAAGTATGCTGGCCAGTAGCCTCCCACCCTTGTTAGTATGTTGATAAAAGAAGGCCTTCGAGTGTTGCAATGAACGGTAGTGACGGGTCGTCATATGTGTTTGAAGCTGTCTCCAGGCTTCCAGTAGCTCCACGTATGTCGACTCGAGGTGGGATCTTTTATGCTGTGTCTCGAGTGCAGTTATGTGCTCCACAAGGTCGGTTATTTGTCATCGATATTCTTTTCTCTTTTTGGAAGCCAGGTGCATCAGTGTTTTTCTAATAACGCTTTTATGCGCCTCCCAGATCGTGATTGCGATGTGGTCTTCTGGTGTGTTGAGCGTAAAATATGAAGTGAGTTCTTCGGAGACCTGTTCCCTTACTGTTAGGTCAAGCAGTAGCGAGTCTTGGAGCCTCCATGCCCACGAGGTTGGGCGCATCCTCGGGGAATCTATCTTCAGAATGACTGGTCCATGGTCGGACCATTGTGCAGCTCCTATCTCCGCTGTTCGAATTGTCGTCAGCAGTTCTTGTTCTATTAATATATAAACTATTCTCGAGTAGCGTTTGTGGATCATGGAGTAATGGGTGTATTCCCTGTCGTCGGGATGCATTGCGCGCCAGCAATCCACCAGTCGAAGGTCCCGTGAGCACCTTGAGTTATGCAGCTGTATCCCGTGGACGAGTCGGTAAGAGGGTGTAGTGGTACGTTGAAATCTCCGCCTAAGATCAAGGTTCCTTCTGTAAAGGAGGAGAGCTTGAGGAGGGTTTTGCATTGGGCTTGGTTATTGTTTGGGACGTAGATTGTTGCAAAAGTGTATCTGTATCTTGAATAGCTCCTTTAAGGTAGAGGTACCTGCCATTTGCATCCGACAGTCGGTCTGCTTCATGGAATTGTAGCTTTGCTCCTAGGAAGATAGCTACCCCCGCGCTGCGGGCTGTTGGATGGTTACTACAGGCGGCATTAGGATAGTGCTTACTTTTCAGCATTGAAAAGTGCGTCTCTTGCAGGAAGGCTATAGATATACGTCTGATGTAGAGGTCCCGTAGGAGTTGTGTCCTGCGCTCCGGGATGTTGAGGGGGTCATATGTCGTCTTTTTAGGAGACACAGTGTGGTCTTGGTGGGGGCTAACCTTGCCTATATCACAGTCCCCTCTGGAGTGGTAGGGGGCGGTCCTGTGGGGGCAGTATGAATCAGTGCAGATCGTCATGCATTGCTGTATGGTGGGGCGGGGAGAGAGCACATCGTAACTTCGGGCTGGGGGGTTTAGACCTGTAAATAGGGGTGTCTGCCCGTGAAGGTTAACTACCCATTCCGGTCAAGTTATGCGCGTCTATTGCTCGTTGTAAGGGCCAGCGTGATGTGGAGGTAATGGGGGGGTTGCCAAGTCACCGTCACCAGCAGCGGCTCATGCTGGGTTTTTTGTATGACACGGGGTGTCAGTTGTCTAGGGGGTGAGCTAGGCCAATGTTATCTGGCTGCCTGAGGTGGGGAAGGTGCATACATGTCACATGGGAAAATGCATAACATACATTACATTTCACCCATCGCATTGAGATCTAAATTTGAGATAGTCGTGTATATAAGAGCCTGTATACATGTACATGGTAAAATGCATAATATACATTACATTTCTCCCTTTGCATGTAGGCCTGGATTTGAGACAGTTGGTTACATAATGGCCTGTATACATTCCACAGTTTCTAGGGTTGCCCCCCTCCCCCCACACATCCCTGTGGAGCTTTGCTATCTGTTTATTTTTCTCTTTTTATTATTTTCCTTTGTTTTCCTTTTCTTTTCCTTTTTTCTCTTTTTTCTCTTTTCCCTCTTTTTTAAATTTTCCCCCATCTTTCATTTTTTTCCTTTTTTTTCTTTCCTCTTCCCCCCTCCCTTTTCCCCCCAACCCCTCCTCGCTTTTGGTGTTTTTTTGTTTTGTTTTTATAGGATAATGATTCATGTAGACTCTCCCACCCTCCCCCCCTCCCCCTGTATACTGAGCTTCCTAATCTCCCCTCCGCCCTCTGTCCCCCCCACCCTCCATAAACCTGTAGTAGAGTGTCCTGCATTCCGCCAATCATGGTCAGTCCAGGCGTAGCCAACAGCTTGAAGGGTTCAGATGTAGTGGGCAGTAGCTTAGATGGAATGATGTCCCATGTCTCGCTGGTTACAGCCATCCTCCTCGCGACATAGCCCCTCCAAGCTAGTAATGCCTGTCCCAGGCCCTCCCTCCCAAAACAGCCCGGCCAGTTCCAGGAGGAAGAAAAAGGGAAAAATGGGGGGGGGGGGGGCAAGTGGGGTCTAAGTCACATGAGGGGGTGATAGACCATGATCTTGACCCCTGTAGTGAGATGTGGAAGCCTTCCACCCGGTCTATGGTAGCAATATGGGCAGATCTATCCCCGTTCCCCACCCAAAGAGAGAGAAAAAAAATAAACAAATAAAAAAAATAATTACAAGTGGCAGACCAGGTGCCCACCCGAGCCGGCCAGTCTGCCGTGGCTAAGGTGTAGCTTATGGATCGCCTTTCACTGTAATTCCTTCATGTGCAGACCTACTGGACCGTCGGGGCACAGGTGGGCTTGTTACCGTCTGTAGCCAGCTATTCTTCTGAATTAGTCGGGTGGGGGGGCATGACGCCCGGGTGGCAGGGCCGCCATCAGAAATTTTGGGGCCCATGACAAAGCACAAGGTCTGGGCCCCCCCCCCACTCCCTCCCGGGCCCGTCCACACCCTACCTAGTCCGCTCACAATGATGCAGGATTGAATGTGGTGTGTATAGTGGAAGTGAATTAGAATGTGTGTAATGGATGTAGTGTTTTGTGCAGTGAATGCAGAGTGTGTGTTTGTGAAGCAGATGCAGTGTGTATAGTGAACGCAGAGTGTATTTGAGTAGTGGATGTAGTGTGTGTACAGTGATGTAGTGTGTGTTTGTGTAGTGGATGTAGTGTTTGTGTGTACTAGATGAAATGTGTTTAGTGGATGCAGTGTCTGTAGTGGATGTAGTGTGTGTATTAGACGCAGTGTCTGTGTATAGTGAATGCAGAGTGTTTCAATTTGTGGTGGATGTAGTGTGTGTACTGTGAATACAGGATGTTTGTGTAGTGGATGCTGTGTGTACAGTTAATGCAGAGTGTATGTTAGTGTAGTGAATGCAGAGTGTGTGTTAGTGTGTAGTGAATGTAGAGTGTGTCAGTGTAATGAATGTAGTGTGTGTGTTAGTGCAGTGAATGCAGAGTGTGTGTAAATTTGTAGTGAATGCAGAGTGTGTGTAAATTTGTAGTGAATGCAGAGTGTGTGTTAATGCAGATGCAAAGTGTGTGTTAGTGTAGTGAATGCAGTGTTAATGTGTAGTGAATGCAGAGAGTGTGTTAGTGTGTAGCGGATGCAGAGTGTGTGTTAGTGTAGCGGATGCAGAGTGTGTCTTGTGTTAGTGTATGCAGTGTGTGTGTGTTGTGTTAGGGTATGCAGAGTGTGTGTTGTGTTAGTGTATGCAGTGTGTGTGTTGTGTTAGTGTATGCAGTGTGTGTGTGTGTTGTGTGTAGTGTATGCAGTGTGTGCTGTGTTAGTGTATGCAGTGTGTGTGTGTGTTGTGTTAGTGTATGCAGTGTGTGTTAGTGTATGCAGTGTGTGTTGTGTTAGTTTATGCAGTGTGTGTGTGTGGTGTTAGTGTATGCAGTGTGTGTTGTGTTAGTGTATGCAGTGTGTGTGTGTTGTGTTAGTGTATGCAATGTGTGTGTGTTGCAGTGTGTGCTGTGTTAGTGTATGCAGTGTGTGTGTGTGTTGTGTTAGTGTATGCAGTGTGTGTGTAAATGTGTGATCTGGGGGGGGAGGGGGAGGAAGGGGCATTTTCACATACATTTTTTTATTGAATTAATTAAATGTTTCTCCCCCCTCCCTGTTTCTTACCTGTGTCCAGGGAGGGGGGAGATTCCATCAGTGGTGGTCCGGTGGGGGCCCCCCCGGCTCCATGTTACCGCAGAGGGGGCCCAGGCAGCACACAGCTTCTCCTCCTCTCTCCTCTCTTCTAATAACTCTCGCGAGACCCGCGGAGCGTTGCCATGGTAACCGGGTCTCGCGAGAGTTATGAGGAGAGAGGAGGAGAAGTTGTGTGCTGCCTGGGCCCCCTCTGCGGTAACAGGGAGCCGGGGGCCCGCGCCTGCACACATAGATCGCGATATTCGCTATCTATGTGTGCAGAAAGGGAAAGTGGTGCCCAGGACTGCCAGAGCAGTCCGGGCCCCCCAGGGCCGCCGGGCCCGTGACAACAGTCACGGTTGTCACCCCCTGATGGCGGCCCTGCCCGGTGGTTCTCCCTGGAGTCCCTCTGTGTCCGCCGGGGTGGTCTCTGGGATCTGGGTTGTCTATCCAGTGGTTCCAGGATCCAATCCAGAACATCTATAGGTGGCAAATCCAGACGCTGCAGCAACCATGGGATTTCGTCAGGCCAGCATGCGGCTACCCACTCATTGCGGTGGCGCGCCTGTATGCTGAAGGGGAAGCCCCATTTATATGAAATATTGCATTCCCTGAGGGCAGCTGTTATGGGTCTGTGGGTTCATCGCGCTTCTAACGTGGCAGGGGAGAGGTCTTGGTATAGAGAGACCTCAGTGCCCTGGTATAGCCATGTGGGCCGTGTTCTGGCGGAGCGCATTATGCGTTCCTTTAGGGTGAAGGAGTGACGGCAGCAAATTAGGTCTCCGGGTCCCCCTCCCGGAGCCGGGGTCTCAGGGCCCTGTGCGCCGGTTCAAAGTGTATCTCCACTGGCGTTTCTCCCCTAGTATCTGTCGGAACAGCCCGGTCAGCAGGACCTCCGCATTCTCTGTTCCCTCCTGCTCAGGTACCCCTCTTACCCTGATGTTGGAGCAGCGGCTCCTGTTGTCCAGGTCCTCCACCTGGCGGTGTGTTAGGGCTGTGTCAGCAGCTGATGTTTGGTGCCGCATGGTCTGGGCCTGTGCTTCCAGAGCCTTTATCCGGCCGCCCTGCACATCTATTTGGGTCCTCAGTGCAGTCACTGCTGAGGTGAGGAATGCTGTGAGGGTAGAGGTAAGAGACTGCAGGTCAGCTTTTGTGACCATGGTACTTGCCAGGCATCTGATCTCTGCTCCAATATCTGCCAGCATGGGCTGCTCCTGGTCTGAGCTGGAGGAGGCCGGGGAAACGGGCGCCATTTTGGATCCGTGCGCTGCGGCTTGGACCCAGCGGGGTTTGAAGGAATCTGTCCATCGGGCCCGAGGAGGGTGTCTTGGGTGCAGCCCTGGGGGTCTGCGAGTGCTCCACTCGCTTTGTGCGCCCCATCAGGGTCCGTTTGCGTGCGGTAAGTGGCTATTAGCAGCGTGGTGGCGAGGATTTAGGCGGCCATGCTGCCCGGATTTAGGCGGCCATGCTACTCAGACCTCAGGCCACGCCCCCAGCTTTGAATTCTATGTGTCGTCTTGCTCAGAAATGCTTCAGACTTGAGAAAGGGAGGTTCCCCCGAAAGCTTGTCATTAAAATTTCTGTTAGTCCAATAAAAAAGGTATTACAAGATACAAATTTTATCTTTTTTTTTTAAATATATATATATATATATATATATATATATATATTGCACCTCCTGTTTTTCCATCTATTTCTCAGTTCTCACTTAATCTGTAAATAAAATTAACATTTAGTGACTGTCAGATATCAATCATCTTTCTCTTTCCAGCAATCATACTTTTTTGAAGCCACAGGTGGAATTCAGGATAATGCTAGGGAATATAATTGTCATGTGGCTTTTTGGTTTGTTTTGGCTCAGAATTCGGGAATTCTGCCAATCACTCGATCAGCCCAAATTCGACTGAACTAAATGAATCCCCAAGTCTAAAACTGAATACTGCACTGTTTTTTGACAAATTGAAATATGCCAAAGAGGATAAAACTTTATTTGTGATGATTCACAACATTACATTCCAACATATTGCACAGGATATTTAAAAACATCACATGATACAAAATAATTGTCTGACTTAGAATGATATGTACAAAATATACTCACAGAAATATGTCATCTTCACTTGGGCACAGTTCTTATAAAAAAAAAAAAAATTGTGCCCAAAAACATGGTTTATTTCTGGTCTGATACAATATTTTCCTATTGATTAAAACACTTGACCTTTTTCTGTGCTATGTCATGAGATCAGAATGAAGACGTATTGTATGCCAATGGTATTCGTAATTAATGTCTGATTGCATTTTATTGATTTGGAAGCATCTATCTTTATTAAAACAGCAAACATGTCTTCTTAGAAAATTAATAACTTAAGCCACAGGACAGGTCTGTTCTTTTGCGAGATGTTCTTAAATTGTTTAAATCTGTATTAGAGTGACTCATTAATCAGCGATACGCTGTGTTTCTAGCAAGATCCAATTATAGAAAATTTACATACAAGGCTTTTCTGACATGGGAAATGTAAGGTGTTTCTAATGTAAAATGTTGTGGACAAGAAATATGAAATCTTCAGAAAACAAAAACTGTTTTTTTTGGGTGAGGTTTGAAAATCCACAAAAAGTAAGAATTAATAAAATTAATTTTAGGTCAAAATAAAATAAGAATATTTTTGTAATTTATTTTTTTCTTTATTTTATGATAGTTTGAATTGGAATAAAGTATAAGAGCATGTAATTTATTAGCCATACACATTGCTTATGTTTTGTTTTAGAAACTTCCCATTGTCTATGATATTATGTAGCTTGTAAAATGCTTCTTTGATGATCTTGTTTAAACTTTTTTTTTGTTTCATGCAGTTCAGCATTATTATAGCTATAAAGTGGAAATGTCATTGATAATGGGCATTTTATAATTCAAGAAATAAAAAATAGTTGCTTGCATTATTTTTTATTTGAGTCTAAATTGTTTTACTTAGATTAATTTAACAGTAATACATTTATTTATATTCAGAGATTTAAACAAACAGAGCATTTGGAACACTCCAAGCACTGTAACCACTAAAGCCTACTGTTTTTGTTATGGTGCCAGGAGTACACTGGCGCTGTCCCACTGTAATTTGTCAAACTGTTTTAGCTTAACCTGTGCCCCCTGTTCTCCTGATGCCCACACTATGTCAGGTTCTCTCCTGCAAGAGAAGCCAAAGTTCTCATAAGCCCAGATGATACAGGATGATGTTCATGGGCTGAAAGCACTCAGCTAATGTTCTCAGTCAGTGAACAGGGTCCTGCATGGCGCAGTAGAGTTAACTGAATATTCCTAAAGGAAAATCCCAAACAGGATATTTGGCCAAAGGTGCCTGCTACACAGCGGCACTTTATAAATAGAGTATTGTAAATAAAAAAATGTAAGCTGGACTGATTGGTAGATATTTTTATAGAGAGATCTTATATTGATTATTGGAATGACTATACTACAAAGTATCAAAATAGAAATGTAAGAATGCCTGTCAGGTTCTATTAGCTATAAATTTTGTTTACAAATGTATTGTGTTCTGAAACGTGGGGCAATCACAATGGAAACCAGTGGAATTCGCAGGCACTTTAAATTGGTGTCTCAATCCCTTTTACTTCTTTGCAGCACTTGTCAGAACCACATGTAGAAATTGCCACTTTTATAAATTAACCTTGTTACACCTTCCTGGCTTTCAATCAGACAACTTGTTCTGTTTCTTCCTGGTTGGCTTAGCTCTGTTGAGCAGAACTCAAGAGGCAGCAATTGAAGAGAGCACCAGCATTGCAAAGACTTCTCATTGAGCTGCATTGGGAAGTTTGTGATTGGACAGCCACAGAAAATGTGGGCTGGGAAAGAAGTGGAGGGCACGCAAAGGCTTCAGACAAGAGATCTGCAGATTTCAAAAGCTTTTTTTAGATATATTCCAATGAAAACATTTATAATTAAAGGCATCTATGTTTTCATTGTTGGTATATCTACTTAATAGATATTGTTTTTAGCTTAAAGGAACACTATAAGATCAAGAACACAAACTTGTATTCCTGACCATATAGTGTTAAAAAAACATGCTTCCCCCTCTCCTTACCTAACTTAAATAACTAGAAAATTCACCCTATTTCCAGCTCTGCGCAGGACTGCTGGCTTCAACCGCAATCCGACTCCTTGGCTGACATTATCAGAACCGACAATCTCAGCCATTCCAATGCTTTCTCATGATCATCTCAGGATCATCTCAGCGAAGGAGGCGGGGAGGGGAGCGGAGCCAAACACTGCTCTGTCCAGGATATTTCTCATAGAGATCTATTGAATGCATCTCTCTGGGGAAAGTGTAGTATTTCCATGCATAAATTTAAAAATAAATGGGCAGCACTGGCCCAGGAAGCACCTCTAGTGGCCACCTCATGAATGGCCACTAGAGGTGTTTCTAGGCTGCAATGTAAACACTGCATGAGAGGGCAGTGTTTACAGCAAAAAGCCAGTAGGGACAGGCAGTAGACACCAGAATAACTACATTAAACTGTAGTTGTTCTGGTGACTATAGTGTCCCTTAAATTTTGTATTTTAGCAGTAGTGTGTCCCTTTATAGCAAACTGACTGAGCATACAGGTTTAGTGTGATTATTTTTTGCATGTATTAATGCATATATTTGAGCTCCCTCCTTTAAAGTGGCTCTGTCCCCGAAAGTAACTGTAATCTAATCTGTTACTATATAGCTCCCTGTGTCTAAATCTCTTTTTATTTATTTTTTGAGTGCTCCAGTAGGGACTATTTTTCTGCATGTGTAGCATTCAGGTTGACAAAACTTGACATTTGGATGGAACTTAAAATGGCATTGTCATGGCCGCATTCATTTTTTTTAAAACTCCCTTCCCAACTCCATAATTGTCCCCATAGTCACCCCCAAATGCCGCGAGGTCCCCTTTTCACAATTTTTTATCTTTAGATTTTATGCCAGGACCTAGCTCCTTGGCGACTCCATCTTAGTGTGGGCAGATGAAGGCTCAAGAATTGCCTGTCAGAGCACTCTGAATGTTTGGCTTAAACCAATCGATCAGAGCACTCTGAGTCAGATTTAGCGAGTAAGGGCATTATGGAGATTTTAATCTCCCTTAATTACTAATACTAAGTAATTTTTACTTAATATTAGTAAAGTTGGCTGAAAGACCAATTTTCATCTTTCAGCCTTTTAGAAGATAACTCCCTAATACTGTGAGAATTAGGGAGCTATCTACTAATTGGTTGCAAGCTGCAGCTGCGGCACAAATTGAAATTTCATTCATTCCAAAGAAATTACGAACCAAACAAAAAGTACCGAATATCGTCCTGACACAAATGGAGAAACTGTACTCATTGTGTTAGGAAGATATTTGGTGACTTTGCCAGTGCCCTGTCTAAATTATAGGACGTTCGAACAGTAAATGAAGCAACGTGAGAACACAAGAGGAGATATGAGTATTGTGGGGAAATTTCTTTGACCACAGGAAATGGAGTGACATAAGCTCCTCCTTTGGACAAAGAAGGTCAAACGTAGGAAAAATACATAAGACAGTTTAGGTCTTACTTTGTCTTATATTTTAAGGAAAAGTAGATCAGAAAGGAAGAAAAGAAGAACTGTCCTGAAAAAGGAAGAGAAGAGGAAGTGATTGAGGAAAGTTAAGTTCGGCATGATAGTGCTCTTTAAAACAAGGTTCTGTGTCAGTTTGCAATCAAATTTAAAGGACCACTATTGGAGCCCAGACCACTTCAGCTCAATGAAGTGGTCTGGGTGCCAGGTCCCCTTAGTTTTAACCGTGCAGCTGATTTATATTGCAGGGTTAATCCAGCCTCTTGTGGCTGTCTCCCTGACAGCCACTATAAGCTGCTTCCGCAATTTACACTTAGTAAATCGCACTTATCTGATGCAGGATGTCCTCACGGAGTCCAGCGTCAAATAAGATCCCCATTGAGTAATGTTTTTCTATGGGCGGGTTTGAATGTGCACGAGCATCTGGCCGCACATATGTATTCGGCTCCACTCCCAAGCTGTCGTTGGCAGGGGAGGTGAGGTCACCAGTGCCGAAGGAGCCCGGCGCTGGATTAAGGTAAGTGGCTGAAGCGGTTTTAACCCCTTCAGCGCCAAGGGAGGGGGACTCTCCAAGAGCCTACAGTGCCAGGAAAACAGGTTTGTTTTCCTGGCACTATAGGATCCCTTTAACCACAAATCATCAGTAAAATGAAGCCCACAGAAGAAAAACTGCAGACATCATGGAAAAAGGAGATATTGATATCTGGCACAAGGAAGAAAAGATTATAAATAAATCATTCATTAGGATAAAGGTGGTATAAGAAAAGGAAAAATAAAAAAAATGACAGGTCTTCTTTAAATCTTATCCAGTCATACACAGATTCAGCATCCTATGGGCAAAATAAGAAGTCTTTAAAATTTAAAATTTAGCAAATTTAATGATGCATATTCACTAAACAGGATGGTCTGTTGGCATTGTTGATTTTCAGCAAAGTTAAAAAAAAAAACAAAAAAAACTTCTGTTAGGATGTGTATTATCTTTTTGTTTTTTGAGTCAGTTTGTAACTAGCCCTATCTTTCTATTGAAAATTAGTTAATGTTTATACTAAATGTACCACTTCCTTAAATTCAGCAACAAAAAATACAATTTGTCATCTGAAGGTCTGATTGGCTGACAATCATATGCACGTAATTATTTTTTCTTAAATTAGAAGAGGTGTTACTACCTGAAAAAAGCACATTTGTAAACCAGATATTAAATGGTACCAATGCAGAGATAAAAATAACCACCATCCTGAGTCATTGTTCACTAACCAGACATAACACAAATCTAGCTTTGAAAGTAAAAATGCAATTACATTTGTTGCCTTGGAGATGTAAAGCCTTTCTGTTAAAAATTCTCTTGAAATACTTGGAAATTAAATTAATTTTATCAAACCAACGGAGAACAGGTTTCACCCTCAAAATATCTTTACTCTTTTTGTTAAAATAGGGGACAGACATGGCTTGTATTAAAATATCACATTGTTTTAAAGGGTTAGAGCACTTTGATAGCTCATGGCCTGAGTTGCTTTGACATGTGCACTGTAATTGAGTGGCTTTTTACCAACTGACATTGTTGATGAGCAATAACTAAAGGCAGTCGATTTTTAAATGTATATATTGAAAGGATTTTACATTCTGCTCTCACTACCATTCATGGTAAAATGAATGAATGATGAAAAAGAAAATTAAACCACAAAAAGAGTTTCAATCAGCAGATGCAAATCTAAAAAGAAGACACTAATCTCATTGAAAAGTTTCTGAAAGAAGCTTTAGCAATGTTTATGACAAAGGATAAATTATGGGTTCTTGATTCCAATTCAAAATACTGACAAAATAACTACAAAAAAAAAATAAAAATATAATTTACCCAAAATAGTGTTTTATTTTATCATATTTTAATAAATATATACATCTTTGTTTGATTTAAAATCTGTCCTGTAGTCAGTTGCACTAGATGCCTTGATTTTAAAACATTGCATAAATGCTAAATGGAAGTTGTCAAATAGTTTTCTTATGATAGAAAAATATTATTCTGTCCATCTATCCTTTTATGTGTCTGACCATATATGCCTTGTTTGTCTGTTTATCTATTTGTCTGCCTGTCTGTCAGGACAGTTAAAGAGTAAAAACAAATCTTGAATTTTAATATATTAAAGATGCACTTAAATCTATGCTAGCCTGCTTCTTTCTGGAATTGAAGGAACACTCCAGCCATCATAACAACTACATCTAAATAAAGTTGTTATGATGGCAGGAATACCCCGGGCGCTTTCTTACCTTAAACGATTAAACCATTCTCAAACTGTTTAACTCCAAAGGCTGCCTCCAGCAGTTTCCACCAGCAGCATCCAACTCATCATTTCCATGGTGGATATCCAATCCAATGCTTCTCATTGAATTTAATACAATGAGAAGCATTTGGTCATATAGTTAAGTTTCACGCAGAAGACAGCCAATAGCTGTGTGTTTAACCATGCAATCTAAATATTGCAGTTTCTAGAAAGCTGCAATGTTTTACATTACAGGGTTAAAATTACAGGGTCACTGCACCCAGACCATTTCATTGAGATTAAGTCATCTGAGTGCATTTAGTAGTCCTTTAACTATTTTTAGAAAGAAAGAACACCCTCTTCACACATAAAACACTATAGCAAGCTAAAGTGCTTTAAGTGTTTGGATTGTTAGTTTACAGATAGTGAAAAAATTTAAAAATGGTCAGCGCTAATTAAGGAAAGATAAATATATATAGGCAGCAGCCCAATGAAGGATAACTCTCTAACCTTCTGAAAAGAGAATGCATATTATCAGATTAGAGATGTCGCGAACCTTCCTACTTCCTGGACAGCATCCATGTTGAAGGCAGCTTCAACATGGATGCTGTCCAGGAGGTGGGAGGGTTTGGGAGGGAGGGTCTGCCGGAGATTGGCCGGGATGTGTCAGCTGACCGGAGTTTGCTGCGAACCGCGGCGAACCGTTCGTGAGAAGTTCGCGGACGGTTCGCTACATCTCTACACCAGATATGTGAACAACACAATGTACTTACAAATGAATCAAGAGATAATACAATGAGCTGTGTCTTGTGACAACAGAGAGATAATAAACAACAATGCAATGTAGGGGGTCTCACTTTAAAGTGGGACGGGGTACTGGGGTAATATTCAAATCTCACTTCAGAAATAAATGTCTTTCTAAGGCGCTTGTTTAGGTGAAAAATCCTCAATGCTTATGGTAGTCCAACGGTTCCCCTTGTATAAAAGACAAAAAGTGAGGGAAACCAATAGTATAGTATGTACTGACCAGTATGAGTGAAGAAGGAATATATATAATCAACTCACGTTTAAAAGAGCTATAGCCAGCTCAGGTGTGAAGGGTGTACAATGGTATAATCCCAGCTTATAAAATAGACACACTTCAGATTTCCCAGCTCTCCCTATAATTTTTTATTATAACAATAAAAGTGGTTATATCAAAAGGATAATCAAAAATCAATGGCACCTTCTAAGGCAAGATGACCTTCTTAAATAGATTTTACCTACAAAACCTAACATTGTTTTTAAAGGCTCACCAAATTTCAGATCTATTTTAACTAAGAACTATACCAAAGAAACCAACGACCACATTATCTTGCGAGTAAAGTGACCCGCTTCTCTCATTTATCTCTAAGTACTCATCCATTGTTCTCACTTTGTTTTATTCATTTTATATACAGCTTAATATAAACTTGAATATATGTGTTTTTATTTACATTTATGAATGTGTTATATATACTTTTGTTTCATTGGCTGCTGATCTGTGACGTCATCTTGGCGCCAATTTTTAATTATTATGTACCTATATAAACTCCTATTAGCCAGGTCTTAAATCCTATTTAATTTGAAAAAGTCTTAGTGGTGAAATGCGTAATGGTAATTTTATATGTGTATTTTATTTAATAAAAAGTTTTTTTGGTCACTATCTTGTGCCAATCATCTTCTGCAATACACAATCTGATGTTGAAATTCTCTCCTGGCTTTTATCCTTCTTATCGTGTTTATCCTAGGTGGGGATCATACCACTAACGCTGATACGTTCATTTTAAAATATTTTATATTTTGAGAGCACTATCAGTTGTTCTTTTATATACCCCTTCTCTTGAGTGTTAGACATCACCCCTTTGGAGGACTACTATCACATATCCCATAAGCGGGGATTATGCCATTGTACACCCTTCACACCTGAGCTGGCTATAGCTCTTTTAAATGTGAGTTGATTATATATATTCCTTCTTCATTCATACCGGTCAGTACATACTATACTATTGGTTTCCCTCGCTTTTTGTCTTTTATACAAGGGGAACAGTTGGACTACCTTAACCATTGAGGATTTACACCAAAACAAGCACCTTACAAAGACATTTATTTCTGAAGTGAGATTTGAATATTTTTGGTCTATTTATATGTGACTCTAACCAGTACCCCAGTTCCACTTTAAAGTGAGACCCCCTATATTGCATTTTTGTTTCTTATCTATCTGTTGTCACAAGACACAACTCATTGTATTATCTGTTGATTTATTTGTAAGTACATTGTGTTGTTCACATATCTGGCACAGCCCTTCCCTGTTGTTTTTTTGTGATTTACATGACAATACAAGCCTAAATACACTACCAGAGCTACCAAATACTTTTGTACACAGTAAAAAAAAATATAAAAAAATGTTTACACCCTACTGCAGCAGTAGGCAACCTTCAGCACTCCAGATGTTGTGGACTACATCCCCCATATGCTCTTACACCAATAATGCTGGAAAAGCATCATGGGAGATGTAGTCCAAAACATCAGGTGTGCAGAAGTTTGCATACGTCTGCCCTACAGTATATGTATAGGTGTAAGTAAAGGAGGGACCATTTAACATGCCCCCCTTTTGACTAGTATAGGACATTTAAAAACCTACCAGTTTCTATCTTTTTAGCCCCGTAGTTTTGTTTAATTTGATGAGAAAATGAAGATAACCTGCATCTACTCGTTATTCCAGCTGCATTGCTGGAGAAGCCACTCATTTTTTTTTAACCCATTTTCTACAAAGATTGCTTTGCTTTTAAAACTAATATAATAAGATTTATTTGAAGCAAGGTTTGCATACATAATATATGAATTCATGTAATATAATATTTTTGCTCTTTAAACATAATTAAAAAGTAAAACTATGTACATTTAAATATTATATTTATGTTTTATTTTCATTTACAGTAATATTGGGTGCTAAACATTTTTTCTTTGAAAGTTCCATTACTGCGCAGGAGTAGAAGTAGTATTTTTTATTTTTTATTTATTTTTAGTACAGTTGCAAAGATTCATGTGGTCTGAATTAATTCCTGGTGTATATATATATTTTTTTTAGCATATACATTTATAAATGTATATATATATATATATATATATATATATTCACCATATTTAAATCACTGGCCATCTGATTGTGGTGAGGTTGCTTACATTAGATCAGTGGTTCCAAAACCAGTCCCCAAGGCACACCTATCAGTTCAGGATTTACAGACTACTGAGTTAACACCCTAAACACAACTGGGTAATCCCTAAATCGTGGACTGGTAGGGGTGCCTTATGGACTGGTTTGGAAACCACTGTATTAAATGGTTATATAAACATTCATGGATAGTGAACAAAAACACAAAACAATTAACAGCTGTTGTGTTCAAATAACTGAATAAAAGCTAAGTTTTAGATATAGCAAGACTATCATAGTTACATACTCATTATTCAGATTTATTTTTGTAGGATACTTTTTTTGTTTGTACTTTAAGGAGTCACACACTATTTGTTCATCAACCAGGAGGCATATATATTTATGATTACATAAATTCTGAACACATTTGTAACCATTGTTTTATGTAAAACATAATATTTCTTTCTCTTGGAGTTTGGCAGTTTTATATATGGTGTTTATCTGTGACAATTTTAAGTAGATTTTTTTATATTCCAATTGATGTTTAGTTTTTGTTATGCCTGCTATCAATATTATCATGTTCTGTGTGATTAGCAATCAATTCTCTAAACATTATAGACATAGACTATGGATTTATGGTATTTTAAAACACATTTAATTACAATATATCTATTTATAGAAATATTGTAATATTCTAAGTACCTTTATTTTTATGGATTATCCAAAATGAGTGTAACAAACCAAAGTTGCTCTGCAATTTAATACAGAAGTTATTCTAACTCCAGTAAATGCACATTTGAATTTAAATGTTTAATATAAAATTATAGCAACTTTAGTTTAGCTTAGCATCATGGGAAATAAAGTCTAAAATGTCTAGCTGTAGCAGGTGTACATGTCATATTTTCATGTAATTAGTTCTGCAATACTATATAAATTATGTTTAACTATGTGTTGTCTGCTTTTATAGTTGATTACAGTTAGCACCAGAAAATGTGCACTTTTTATTTTGTTTATTATTCTAATGAATTATTTCGTTCAAGATGGTTGGTTAAATGGATATACTGTCTGCACACTGCTGTTATTCATCTGCCAATTATGCATACAATGGTCCGCAATTGTCATGCTTACCCAGGTTGGGGACTATCAGTAGATGGAGAGGGAACTTATCCATAGTCCCAGGCTTCCCTCCAGCAGTTCTAACGCCAGCTGCTGTTGCCCTGCCCCCTTTTATGATGCGACCCATGCAGTCTGGCGTCATGGTGCTAATGACGTCACCGCAGTGCGTGCCTGCCAACGACATGACATAAATGACATCAGGCCTGCCAAAACGTCCGAACCTCAAATGTGTTGGGGGCGTGGCTTCAAATTTAAAGATCCACACAATAAAAGGCTGGTTCACCCATAGCACTTTGTCCTGTTGTGGTTCTATCTCAGTTCCCAATTGTGCTTTGTATTCTCTGTGTATCGATCTCGACTGTCTGACATTTTCCTTTCTATACCCCTTACTCAGCTTTTGTACCTCGCTATTGTGTTTTCTGGTTCCTCTGACTCTGCTTGTATTCCTCATTTCTGAGATTTCTGGCTCCCTTGACTTTGGCTTGTCCCCGACCATTCTTTATCTGTCTAATGTAAAGTCCGACCATTCTAAGGCCCGGTATACGTTCTTCTTTTACATTCTGCGTGTTGGGTCTCTTAGGAATCCTGACAGCAATATAAAACAATTCAATGAAATTTCTTTATAGTTTCATTTTGGCCTTCTTTTTTATGCATTATTTTTGCAGGCAAGAAAATACAGTTAAGGCAAAACAACAAGATAAAGTCAACATAATATCAAATATAAGATGCATAACACAATAATAAAAGTCTCTTGGTTTAATAAACTTTTTCAGAAGTTTTAAATGGTTAGAAAAAGTATTTTAGGTAGATAAGCTATTGAGCTTTTGTCAGATTCAAAGTAAAACAATATTCTTATTAGTAACCTGTGTAGAGGTACAAGATAACATTCAGTATTAGAAAATAATCACAGATGGAAATAGCTGCATCTGGTAACAGGAAATAACATAATAAAACATGGTCTATGCACGTGGAGAGATTTAACACTTAATAGAATAGTGGACAAGTGTAGAGCACCAATCTCATACCGAACAGTTGCAGAAGGCGATGCCTGCTTAGGAAAGTAACAAAATGGAAAAAGCATAGCACGTCCTCACATATCTTCAAACCCTGACCTTGACGGGAGTACGTTCCCTGCATCCATGGATCCCCCTGTTACCTGAGGTAGAATGTGGGGTCTACAGGAGCCCAGAATCCTGACAGACTTGATGCATGTGTGGACAGTGGGTTGGAAAATTATCAGAGTGAACTCCAGTCTGGTAGAAGAAACAGTGGTCTCCGTTTGAATGCAAAGTCAAGTTGTGGCAAGAGTGGTAAGACCATATGGCCTGTCATAGTGGGCCGCATGCATTGCTAGGCTTTGTGGCTGAAATTTGAGATCGCCTGGTGTAGCTATGCCAGTTAGGCATCATTGGTATCCCACTCGGTTGCAGGTCCATCCACCAGTCCTACAGAACCGCTTGCAAAGCAGGTTTCAATGGGAAAAGCTTGGATTGTGTGTGCAGAAGTTAGAGCTGCAAGGAAGCATGTCCGGCCATCTTGGCTGTAAGGCCCCGCCGCCTTTTCAGTATTTTGATTATGGATTGCCCTTATGGGCAAGAAAAGTCTGCTATGGAAATGTTATAATCTCTCTCTGTAGTGCCACAAGTGAGAAAAACCTGTTTGAGATCAGGGGACTAACTAAAATACAAGCTATTGAGTTTTTGACCATTCTCAGTACTCTAACATTCTCTTTTTTGTTTTCATTCTACAGACTTCAAAAAGATTAGTCTAAATAATATCACACTTTTTTTTTTTTGCTGTTCCTATGCACTCCCATTTCTTTCTTTTTTTTTAAGTACTTGTTTGACATATTGGAAAGATCTGTGTTTGAAATAAAACCATGCAATTTAATAGGTTGATTTTCTTGATTTATTGGGTGGCACAACGCGTATGTGAAAGTAGAGAACAGGATGCTGTTTTGTTTTGTCACAATGGAGACTCTTTAATGGCATTGCAAAGAACCTTTCCTTTTACAAATGGCATGAGAAATTAAGAGCAGAAAGGGCCAGTTAGCTGTTGAATTTAATATCAAGTCAATTACTTTGAACAGCAAAAATATTGTATACAACATGAAAAGGGCAGAATGAAAAGTTGTCCAATTTGTAATATTTTAAAGGTCCAAGTTTTAATATTTTATAGTTCTCCAATATAAATCCAACTGACTTGCGAAGAAAAAAAAAATCACTTAAACCATGTTGGCTTATATTTCATTTCCAACTCCGAACAGTTGAAACCGAACTTGTTGTTTGCATCCTTTGAAATTACCTTAGCTGGCTCTCAATAATTATACATACAGTTCTAAATACTGCATTATATAGAATATTATTAAAGTACTTAAGCTAAGCTTTCCCTCTATTTCATCGTTCCTGTTAAAATAGACTGCCGTTTTATTATGAAGTATCTACGTGTCCACATAAACATAAACAAGTAGATGTGCTATGAACAAAATTAAAAAAAAAATCAAATATTTAAAGTGCCTACAACAACAATTGCAGATCAAACTAACACAATGTATTTATCTATTTGCATGTTATATTATCCAATTGCAATTGTAGTGAAGCAAACGTAAATCAAACTAACTGAGGCAAAACCTGCCTTTTTGTGGATAGAACTAATTTCAAAAGGACTGGCCACCTGCTTTATTTGAGAATAGACAGCATAGGAACAATGTTATCGTGGATGGAATTTGTGATTTGAAACAAAAAAAGAATCATCAAAGTAATTTTAAATAATCAAATGCTGAACTTCTGCCTTGAGTATGTAAAAATAATTGTGTTTTTGTGGAATAAAATAAAACAGTTTATTTATTGCTGTCTAGTGTATCTATGGCTATGTGTTGCATTTTTCAAGTTTAAAGTGATATCTGCATTACATATGAGCTAAAGAAATTTAATTGACATTTTAAAGTATAAGCTACAAGCTTTTCAGTTCCACACTAAGTATTGAATTGTATTTACAATTATAAGCAGAGCTTTAAAATGTAGCGAATTTTATATCAGAAATACACTGTCCCAGCAAAACTCAGGCAGTGTTAGCTGGAGGAGTGACTGTGTCCAGAATTAATCTGTTGGAACAGTTCATGAATTAGCCCCACATTCCTATTTTCACATAATGATCACCAGGTTGTAACTGATGCAGCTGGTCTGTCACACATTTAGATTTTCTAAAATTTTAATGTGCCTATAATGGCGTCAGTATTTTTTTTTTTTTTATAACATTGGATTTGTTTTCTGTTTAGAAACTAGCAATGCAAGTTAGCTGCTTTCATTATTCAGGTATTTTTATTTCACAAATGCAATCTACCATGGGTATGTATAAATTCCATAACTTGAGTTTGAAAGCAAGGCTGAAATAAATATCTCTGACAGGGTAAAAGGTAGTCTGGTGAAGGTTAATTTAAACTTGAAAACCAACCAGGATGTATATCAGAAGTCTACAGACTCAATAGGCAAACTACTGTATATACTCGAGTATAAGACGAGTTTTTCAGCACATTTTTTGTGCTGAAAACCCCCCACTCGTCTTATACTCGAGTCAATGTCTGTATTATGGCAACTTACATTGCCATAATACAGACCAGGACCGCTGGGCTCATTACAAGCCCGGTGGTCCTGTTGGGGGCTGGCAGCGAGCTATAACTTACCTTTCCTGCAACTCCTGGCAGCTCCTTTCTCTCTCCTCCATTCCAGTCAGCTCCCTTCTCAACCACTGTAAGTCTCGCGAGAGCCATGGTGCCTGAGCGGTGCCACGGGTTACAGTGGCAACGCTCCATGCGGCACTCAGACCGCAAGACTTACAGTGGAGCTGACCGGACCGGAGGAGAGAGAAGGGAGCTGACAGGAGCTGCAGGAAAGGTAAGTTACAGCTCTCTGTCAGCCCCCCTCCTACACAGCCCATCCACTGGACCACCAGGGAATGAGAGCCCCCCTCCCTGGCCAGCTAACAAGCAAGGAGGGGGGACGAAAATAAATAAATACAAAATGAAATAATATTAAAATAAAATAAAAATATTAATAATATTAAAAAAATAATATTAAAATAATAATAATAATTAAAAAAAATTAATAAAAATGCCCACCCCCCAAAAAATGCCCACACTCTGCATCACACACACACACTTCATTCATCCACAAACACCTCATTCATACACACACACTGCACTCATACACACACACACTGCACTCACACACACACACTGCACTCCATACACACACACTGCACTCTTACACACACTGCACTCACACACAGCACTCACACACACACTGCACTCATACACACACACACACACTGCACTCATACACACACACTGCACATACACACACACACTCACACACACATACACACTGCACTCACACACACACTGCACTCATACACACACACACTGCACTCACACACACACACACACACACACTGCCCTCATACACACACACACTGCCCTCATACACATACACACTGCACTCACACACACACACACTGCACTCATCCACACACACTGCACTCATACACACATACACTGCACTCATACACACACACACACACTGCATCCATACACACACACCGCATTCATACACACACACTGCATTCTCACACACACATGCTGCATTCATACACACACTGCATTCATACACACACACTGCATTCATACACACACACACTGCATTCATACACACACACTGCACTCATACACACACACTGCATTATACACACACACACACTGCATTCATTATATACACACACTGTAAATAAATATTCAATTACTATAATTTTAGGGGGATATAATTTTATTTAGAAATTTACCAGTAGCTGCAGAATTTCCCACGGTCTCGACTTATATTCGGGTCGACTTATACTCGAGTATATACCGTAGGTTGAAGGGACACTATAGGCACCCAGACCACTTTAGCTCATTGAAGTGGTCTGGGTGCAATGTCCCATGTCCCTTAACCCTACAGTGGTAATTATTGCAGTTTCTGAGAAACTGCAATAATTACCTATCAGGGATAACTCCACCTCTAGTGGCTGTCTACCAGACAGCCACAATAAGGAATTCCGGGTTCTTAAAGTAATATTGCCCATCTAAATGATGTTGGACATCCTCACGGTATGCAAGAGGATTTCCAGCATCATTGGAATCCCCATAGGAAATCCCTGATTAATGCTTTCCTATGGGGACATCCTAATGCGATCACGGCCATTGCTATGCATGCACATGAGGTCTCCCCCATCAGCTAATGTCGATGGGGGAGGAGCGTGGGCGGAACCTCACCCAGCGCTGAGGGACATCAGCACTGGATTCAGGTAAATGACTAAAGGGGTTTTAACCCCTTCAGCGCACAGGGAGGTGGGGTGCAAGGGAGGGGGGCACGATAAGAACCTATAGTGCCAGGAAAACAGTTTTGTTTTCCTGGCACTACAGTATCCTTTTAAGGATTAAAGAGATAAAGTAGACTGAAAAAAGTCAGATCCATTACAAAATGACACCACAATAAAGTCAGTAAATTCCTTACACAGCAAAGCCAAAATGAACACTTAATGGAAGTGGTAATACGGATTTCTAAATCATTAATCAGTAGCGGATCTGTGTTGCTAAAAGATCATAGTGTGTGTGTTTAATTTTTATGCATTCTATTGTTCACCAACAGTACGAGTCTGACCTCAGCAACAATGACAGCGGCAGACAGTGTCCAGAACATTGACAGGGGGAATAGAAAGGGACTTCTAGCTTTGGGTGCAAGAGAGATTCTTAAGAGCAGTGATCATATATCAGGACATCAATTAACAGGTCACAATGGTCCAAAGTTTTATTCCATGCAAGATAACATGTAAATTGAACTTTCGGTCTTTTCCCAGCATACATAATACAAGCATTATGGATGAGAAACAGTATTCAGTACTCAGCTAACAAAATACAAGTAAAGGTTCAGAATATTGGACCTTATAATTTATGCATGTTTAAATTATGCCCCCTACGTAAAACAGTGCAGTTGTTTGAAATAGTTCCATACAACATGCTGCCTACACATTTGTATTCATAGGGGAATATGTGTATGTTAAATGTCTCTGTGTATACTGCAGTGGATAGAAAAACACATTGTAGCATATGTGTACATTAAATAACTTCAACACATATTATGAAGTGATGGGAAATTAAACAAACATGATGGTACAAGATAGATGCACTAGAGATACAATAAAAATATATATTATTAAAAGAAATATGAGAAAAAATACTTATTTATAGAAATTGACCTTGCAATTTGCAATAAAAAAATAGATGTGTATTATTTGAAATATATACTTTATTTTTGTAGTGCTTTGAAAGTTTTATATACTCAATGAGCACATTTGTCTTTGTTTGTTGTCTTTTACAGTAGAACATCTGTTTCAGTCTAGTTTGAAGCTTATTAATAGTGTTTATGTCAGTATTTGTGGACTTTATTTCAGTTTGAAAGTCTATGGCTAATCTCCTCTGTCCTCTCCCATTGGGTTTTCCCCATAGTCATGTATATGAACATTTTTTTTTTTACTTTTTACACCATTCTCTGCAATGTAGAGACTGCCACACACAACTCTGGCAGAGGTTGTTTCCAACATATTAAAAACCACAATGTCTATCAGTAACAATTGTAGAATGGTCATAGGCTTTATCATCATCTCCTGTAGAAAAGTCAACTTAGAGTGTGGATTTCTGAACATGATAGGTGGTGCAATAGGATGTACAAGTGAACATGTGTTCCTATGTTGCAAGAGCTTTGGGAAAACAAATTCAAGGTTTATTGAACCATTTAGTCCTCTGGGAACTATGTTGCTGATATAAATATTTTTGTTATATGATTTGAGGCAGGAACACTTACCATGGAATCACTAGAAAACAGTGGACTCAAAAGGATTATGAGAACACATGGACACCAAATGACAAAGGTACAATCAATAGAAGTGTAATATTTCAAATAAACTAGAGAAAAAATTATAAATGAGGAGAATCTTAAAGGTGAAACCTACAATACAACTTCCATGGGTAGTTACCTCTGCAATTTTCAACATATGAAAAGAAGACTATGCGATAACACTTGGAGAGAAGTATGGAGTAGTTGATAGATAAGTAATGGGGTAATCTAAAACTAGTTACGTAATTTGACAAATGATTAAAAGTCAGCGGAAGTAAGATGCTAAATACAGTTCTCCATTCCTCAATAAATGAAGGATATATCCAGATATTAATATGTTGATCCCTAAGTCTATGGGTCACAGGGTCATTAATAGATGAAAATATTTTTCAAAGGAAACTCTCGGAAACTGTTGTGGATTCTGAATTCTTGCAGTTTTAAATGCTTTAAGGATACATATTCTCTGTAATTTTATAAATGAATAGAATGTGTGTAAAATGTTCCTGAGAGTGATTTATATACAATTCAGAATACTAAGCAAGTTTGCCACACATATTTATTGCTGCATCCCCATCGTAAATCACTTGTGCTTAATTTACCTAAAGTTTTCAATATACATCCAAAATTCCAAGGTTTTTTCTGTTGTTTCTCAGTACAAAATTATACCTCAATGGGCCAATTAATATAAAGCTTAATAACTATGAAGATTACCAAGTGTTTTAATTACATGAAGTTTAGTAATATGATATTCTGATTTTCATAAAATATCATAAATATTGACTTAACACTTTAGTTGACATTTTATGAAAAAAATGAATGGGAATGTTTTGCCTAGACATTCCAAGTACATAGGTATAATAGGGTACGTTGACATGTGCCAATTCTTATTTAAAGAATAAAAATATTTGATCTAATTAAGAAATATATTATTAAACAACTTCTTACCAACAATTTATAAACTTGGTTATCTTTTATTATACATAGCAAAGCAATATAAAATAAAATGTGACCCATTAAGCATATCTTGTCTTTTTGCTAGGTGTTGTTTTTAAAACTACAGAAAATCAATATTTGCTGCAAGTGCTCTTTTCCGTCGATCTACATCATTGGATGCCCCCCACTCTTGCTTCAATATTCTATAGCTACATTTGTAGGTCCAGTTCATTGACTGCATTGTGGCAGCCAGGGAGGATGAAACATAAGTCAAGGCTCTGTGCCCTAGATGTGTGCACAATAAGAAAATTTGACTCAGCAGAACCATTTTCCCCCAGAACAAACAAAAATTTGGGATTTCTAAATTTATTTTGGTTCATTTCAGCAGAATTGATTCAGGAGCTAGATCAGCTAAAACAAATGGTTGTGAAAATGGGCCAATCAGTGTACTGCAAAATATATACATAATGATTTGTTTTATTGATTTTTTTTTTTGTTAATGAAATTTGGATAAGCTGAACCATAAAATGGCCCAAATTATATGATGTAATCTTAAAAATTGTATAATGTAATACAATAAAATATGTATATATTTTGTAGTACACTGATTTTGGTTCACAGATCCACATATTCACCACTTTGTTCAGAGATCAAGTGAAAAAAGGGACCAATAGAGGGAAAAACAGTACAAATATTATATTAATATAGTTATACATTAAATATTTATTAAATATATTGTAACCGTGTGTGGTTCCCTTATTTACCACTATAATGTCTTAAAGCATAGAACTTAGTAGGGCTAACCATACAGATATCTTAGCCATAATTTTATATAGTGTAAGAGATCCTCTATTTAACATATATAAATAATTGAGAATACAATATAAAATAAGGATTGTCTTGGAAGCAAGATTGTCTTTTTGGATATTTATTATATAAAAATATAAAATCCATTATAGCAGAGTTTATAAGATTAAATTACATGCTTGCAAATATCATTAATAGGTTAACATACCCTTCTGAACATGTCATCATGTCAGCCTCTCTGTCATTTTAAGATGGAGCAGCGTCTGTCTCCAAGTCTCTCCTCTGTGTCTTAACATTTAAAAGTACACCTATTTATACCTTAGATGTCTCCATTTTAGGTTACTGCAGTTCAAATATGAAAAAGTAACACTTCTTTTACTTTATTCAATTTAGGACCTCCCTTAATTTGGCAAACATACAAGGCCATAACTAAAGGGTGTATACGTCATGGAAATTTTCCTGACTTAGTTCAAGATGGCATCTTAAAGTCTGAATAGGTTATCTGTTGTTTATACTAAGTCGTAAGTGTACAGTCGTGGGAGATTCCCGGATTTGGGGAAGTTCCATTAACTTGGGGTTACCACAGTATATTGTGTACTGCAAGAGTCGTAGCATAGCCTTGAAGCTTGTTTATGCATTATTGTTATTGTAATTCGTCTGGGACAAAATGGCGCAAACATATTATGCACTGAGGTTATTGCTTAAAGAAACAGTTATGAAAAACAATATGTTCCATTTCTAACACCTTGTCAGTTTGCAATATCTCTTAAAGACAAAGTACACAGTTTAAGAAATACAACATTTCATTCTAAAACTTGTAATATTTGCATTTGCCCGTAACACCCTCTCCATTAAACTGTGGGCATTGTAGCGCATTTCTTCCTTAAATTAGTAAACCAAAGTTCTCCAACTGTCTTTAGGTTTTTTATGCTCCCAGCATCTTAGATCATTGTTGTAACATTAAAATTTCCGTAGTGTGATCTTTGCCTGTAAAGGTGGTTAAATAAAATGAGCAAAGCTTTTGTCTGGGAAAGAATTGAAAAGAACACCAGGTTCCAGAGTAAGATATTCTTGGATAGATCCGGATACGAATTGTAATCCAAAGTTAAAAATAGTAATTGTATTTGTAATCCAAAATCTTTAAAGTCCTGTAGAAGTTTACATTTTTTAGATACATTGCTGGAGGTTGTGTTTGTAGAATACCCGGGTATTTGTTGTAGAGTATAGGTTGTAGAGTCCAGCCTTCCAAATATTTGGCTAGAATTGTTTGCAGATATTGATCAGCATCATCTGTTATCACCGTGGTGATGGTGTTGGTATTTGTCTTTGCCTTTTATTTTGTTTTTTCCATGAAACATTTTTAAACAGTTTATGATGTGTATAGATTTTATACTCTCCGATATTCTTTTACGGAATCAATTAATTGACATAATTTCCAAGACATTGTCTTAAGTGACATGGATCCCATTATAGTTAATGTTATGTTGATACAGCAATTGAAGTGGATTCCCAAGAACGCCTCTTTTTGCGGTGTTTGAATCTTTGTAAAATCTCAGTGATAGACATCTCACTGACATCAGGTGCTGTTGTGCTAAAAATGTTAACAGGTAAAATCTGTGGAAAAATCTTTACATTTGTTATACTTTGTATAATAATGATAGATGAAATAGTAACATAGTTAACATACTTTTGAATTACTATATATTGAAAGTCTGCCAACATCTCATGGTTATAAATATGTTTTTGTATGTGTTGATGCATGTACCAGGTTTACTTGGATATATCCTGTGCGAAGTGCAACCTCTGATGCCATGTTTTCTAGTCTCACTTCCTTAGTATGCATTTGATAATCCCAGGACCATCCATTTGGATGGTGGTCCTGCAGTTACTGCAAAGGAAACCTAAAACTGGGCAACCAAATTTGGGTTACTTTGGGATTTCAGTGCCCCAACCACCCCCAAAGAAGTGGGGTTGTGGTCTGGGAGAATGCTGAGGTTAAATGATTATTAACCAAGTTACTAGTTGCTTGCCCCACACAGTGGTATCTATTTATTCCTATGGTACAGATAAGCATTCACAACATACCTGATGATACAAATGGTGAGACACCATATGAAATGTTACATGTTTTTCACTGACAAATATATTTCTGCACCAGGGAGAGCTTAGAACCATTGGTTCTATTAGAGAAATTTAGGGAATTTTTTTTTTTCCAGTCCACTTCGCCTTGCACCACCACCTATTTCCTTCTGTTGGCCAGTTTGTCCTGGAGAGGGTGATACCAAGAACTTTTACTACAGAGAACAATCAGAGCCAACAGAGCACAGTAAGTTTTGATATTTTACAACCTGCTAAATATTAACAGGACATTCACAGAACCACTGACTGACACAATGGATGCTGTTAAAGATGGCAAGATAAAACAAACAGAGGACGACAGAAAAGCCACCAGAATCATAGACAGACTGAATCGTGATCTGACATCTGAACCTGCAAATGTGAAGGAGAAGGATGAACAGACAGACGTGATACATTCACAGTTAACATGGAATGTATGAAAAATGAATCATCAACATCATTATAAGAAAGACTCTGGAGAAAACAGACTGAACCTGAATTATCTTGTACAGTAAGAAAGAAATGCAAAGATGGAAGCAAAAGGATGCTAGAAAATTGGTTATGGTGTCTCCTTCTTACAGTCTACAGCATTATCATAACATCAACCCTAGCTGTCGTTTTAAAACTGCATTGGGATTATGTTAACAAGCAGGACTATATAACACACTATACAAGTTCTTTGATCGTGAGGACTACCTCCAAGAACTATCTCAAAAGGAGAGACACAGCTCACAGTGAGATGATTGCTAATGATTGCCTACACTGGTATTTCACAAGGAACCTATTGAGATTATTCCAAAAACCGATTATACATTGCGGCAGCATATAGCTTTTAAAGAAGCAATTATTACACCCATCATGTGTGGTTGACTGTGGACTTTTTAAAACCTACTCTTTATATTTATTTATTTTAATCCGTTTCTGGCTCTGAGAGAGCAGGCTGCTGAATGCATGTAACTGCTGTTATTGCCTAGTCTACATACTTTTATTTATAAACAACATTGATATATTGAAATATAAACAACTTTGATATTTAATCTTATTTTATGAAATTCACTGAGATTACATGTGTCTGATCGAATTACAGTCAGTAGTACAATATAATTGTTCTAATTTCCTTAGAGCTAGTACGGTGGGATAGTACCAATGATTTAAGTAAGCTTTCCCTTTTAAAATTGGTAGACTTTAATCCTGCCATTGCAATAGACTAAAGACTGTACCTGAGTAAGCAAAGTCATTATGTGCAGGAATTGTGCACTTTAAATAGTAGAATACTTATGCTATTCTAGTGAATTGGGCTGGCTAATTAACACATCATTTAGTATCTTTTGGTCACAGTTAAAGCTGTAAATGTATTTAACATTTTATTTAAATAAGCCTTTAATAATTTCGGTTTAAAAGTTATCAGAGATCCTGTCTAGTTACCATTTTATTTTGCCTTGATTTCTTACATATATTATTTTTAATTATTTTATAAATAGTTATTTTTGCAGAGGATTTAGAGAAGCAAAGGATGTATAACCACCTGTTGCCCTTTTTTCTAGAAGGGTAGTATAATTTCAACTCTGTTTAGGAAAAAATATAAGCTAGTTATCTTATATTATATAACATATATGCTGCAGTATACTGCATTGTACTGCACTCAATGTATTTAATAGCCATGTCTTTCTCTCTATGGCTGTATGTAATAATGTTGTTCATAATTTGGAATATAAAACAACGACTTCTCAATTCCTTGGAATGTTTACATGTCTCTGTATCTCTGCAACCTTGGCTGGAAATTCCAGACTCCAAAAATAGTTATGCTGTTATAATTCCTGATTTTCAATCAACAGCTAGCGTAACTGACAATATGGAAAATATCACTGTTTTATAAAACTTTTCATATATAGTGGACATTAGAATCCAGAACGCAGTAATGCAATAATTAAAAATCCTGTCTGTCTGTTGCATGAATGTTTTCATTAAGCCATAATGCATTTTTTCTTTGCATTCTTGGAATTAGACTTCAAATTTCATCGCTCTGTCTTATCACTTTTCTTTTGACAACATTTTGCATTAATCTTTTTCCTGCGCATGCATACTAAGCAGCTACAAAGAGAACATATCCCCCTGTCTGCAATCCACTGTCCTGGAACTAACGGGCCATGCTATGCTGGTGTATTAGGCATTTGTTCTATTATGATATTAGTTAAGATCCACAATTTCAGCATTGTATGCTAATTACGTTGTACCTGGCACCTGAACTCACAGTGCCTTGTTCACATTAAAATCATCTTTAATGATGAAGATCTCTCTCTGAGTCTGGGCTACACATAGCTCAATAGATTCTCGATATTTCAAGACTTGTGCCATGACAAAGTATTGTGTCTTCTCTTACGTATAAGAGGTTACCTAGGTATTTATTTTATATTTAAAGCTTCCAAGTACAAAGTCCCTTCGTGGTCGCCAATTGTAACCGTGTGTGGTTCCTTTATTTACCACTATAATGTCTTAAAGCATAGAACTTAGTAGGGCTAACCATACAGATATCTTAGCCATAATTTTATATAGTGTAAGAGATCCTCTATTTAACATATATAAATAATTGAGAATACAATATAAAATAAGGATTGTCTTGGAAGCAAGATTGTCTTTTGGATATTTATTATATAAAAATATAAAATCCATTATAGCAGAGTTTATAAGATTAAATTACATGCTTGCAAATATCATTAATAGGTTAACATACCCTTCTGAACATGTCATCATGTCAGCCTCTCTATCATTTTAAGATGGAGCAGCGTCTGTCTCCAAGTCTCTCCTCTGTGTCTTAACATTTAAAAGTACACCTATTTATACCTTAGATGTCTCCATTTTAGGTTACTGCAGTTCAAATATGAAAAAGTAACACTTCTTTTACTTTATTCAATTTAGGACCTCCCTTAATTTGGCAAACATACAAGGCCATAACTAAAGGGTGTATACGTCATGGAAATTTTCCTGACTTAGTTCAAGATGGCATCTTAAAGTCTAAATAGGTTATCTGTTGTTTATACTAAGTCGTAAGTGTACAGTCGTGGGAGATTCCCGGATTTGGGGAAGTTCCATTAACTTGGGGTTACCACAGTATATTGTGTACTGCAAGAGTCGTAGCATAGCCTTGAAACTTGTTTATGCATTATTGTTATTGTAATTCGTCTGGGACAAAATGGTGCAAACATATTATGCACTGAGGTTATTGCTTAAAGAAACAGTTATGAAAAACAATATGTTCCATTTCTAACACCTTGTCAGTTTGCAATATCTCTTAAAGACAAAGTACACAGTTTAAGAAATACAACATTTCATTCTAAAACTTGTAATATTTGCATTTGCCCGTAACAATATAATATATAAATATCGATTTTACTGCTATTCCTTTTCTCTCTATTGCTGACTTCTTACTTGATCAATGAATAAAATCAACATTTAATTGATTTACCATCCTTGTAGCCATCAATCATCCTTTTTCCCACCAATCACTTCTTTTTATGGCATCATAGGTAGAATTCAGTCACAAACTGAAGTGGATAAGCTCTACCATTGCTTGTTTCAGTTGCTACATAATTCAGTTACATTTTGACTCAGAGTTCAGTAATTAGACTGATCAACTAATTGGGCCAAATGCAAGAGAATTGAGATCAAAATGAATCTCCAAGTCTACTGCGCACATTAAGCACAATGGACATTTTATTTGCAGGCTTTAATATCAGATGAGAAGGTAAGGGCTGCGCCAGAGAAAACTAAAATAACAAATAGTCCAGGAATATGTAAAAATATAAAAATATAATAGTGAATGAAAGAAAGTCTTATCTAGGAAAGTCTTGTCGTAATCGTAGAGTCTATACGGGCTTGATCCGGAGCGATGATACTAGGAATAATCCTCAGTTGGAGTCCATAGGTAAATGTAAAATAAAATAAAAATAGAGACCCAAATAGTGCAATATGCTAAAACAGAAAGAATAATAAAAAGTAGAAATAAAACTCACATTTACCAGAGCGTAAAACTCGCTCCGGTATAGAAGGCGTTCAGCGGTTTGATCCCCGCTTGCAGGATATACGATGAGTCTCCTCCGTTAACGATGTGTCCAGTACTCAAATAAAAAGAGACAGCCAATAGTGTACACTGAGTATAGATTAAAATAAAATGGGTACTCCAAGCAATCCTAGGTGGGGATTATACCACCAGCGCCTATGTTTAGGAGCAGTTGTTCTGCTCCTGTCTTGTGAGTACCCATTTTTATGTTATTTTATTTTAATCTATACTCAGTGTACACTATTGGCTGTCTCTTTTTATTTGAGTACTGGACACATCGTTAACGGAGGAGACTCATCGTATATCCTGCAAGCGGGGATCAAACCGCTGAACGCCTTCTATACCGGAGCGAGTTTTACGCTCTGGTAAATGTGAGTTTTATTTCTACTTTTTATTATTCTTTCTGTTTTAGCATATTGCACTATTTGGGTCTCTATTTTTATTTTATTTTACATATACCTATGGACTCCAACTGAGGATTATTCCTAGTATCATCGCTCCGGATCAAGCCCGTATAGACTCTACGATTACTACAAGACTTTCCTAGATAAGACTTTCTTTCATTCACTATTATATTTTTATATTTTTACATATTCCTGGACTATTTGTTATTTTAGTTTTCTCTGGCGCAGCCCTTACCTTCTCTTTTCTCTTTTCAGTTCTAGTTCTAAGGGTTTTTGAGGGATTCCCTTATAGGGTTGCTGCCTATATATTGGTTAGCGCTTACTCATTGTTTTATTTTGTTTAATATCAGATGCTTGAGTGCCTTCACCTTTGGTTGACATTGTGTCCACATATACTGAATAAATAAATGTAATGTTTATATGATAGTAGAATTTTTTGAAAGTTACATTCCTAGAAATATTAACGTAGTCATCACTTATTATAAGGACATGTGGATATTTATTTATTTTTTTGCAACACCTACTGCAACATTCAATATATCTGCACAGAGAAAAAAAGAAAAGAGGGGAGCCAGTTTTGTGAAGATATGGACTTGGAGAATACTGACTAAAAATGGGGGGTAACCCCTAAGTGGTGAATACAAATGGAAATACAAAATGAAAACAAAATTCATAAATCTCCAAAATCTATGAGTGAGGGGCTCGGGTAGCACTGTTACTAAATCATACATGTCAAGTATGATACTACTGCATACTGAATTGCTGATACTGACATCTTAGCTACCCTAATGAATAGTATCTCTCCACTAACAACCTCACTCTGCCTCTGAGAAACTGAGGCTTAGGCACGGAGAGGCTACTAGGTATCAGGAACTATGACAGGATAGTCGTGGCGAAACAGTTTACTTAGCCGTTATACATATGACCTTTTGCCTCTGATATACTTAGAACCGGGAACTGAGAGATAATATATTAGTTGGCAGATACTACCGCAAAATAGCTGCGGAGATATTCAGTTAATACAGCCGATTAACTATTTAGTTACTTTTCAATGTGCTTTTATCTCTCTTATCATACTTTGGTTGGCCTGGGCAAGACGGGCTAACAGTGAGAGAGTAGTTTTTGGGTAAAGGGTGCCCTCAAAGGCACATTAGTCTGATTTTCTATCAAGATCAGGGCTACCTATTTTTTCTCCTTTCTCTACTTTCTATTGCCTTTACGTCACTATCTAGTAGTGTACTTAATTATACAGTCTTTGGACTACGACTACATAAGGCATTCACTGTGAATTTGTGCACTGCATTGCCCTTAACAGTGGAATAGATTTTGTAAATATTATTTTATTTTATTTTATTCACACTTTACCTTATATTTATTTTTACCAAGTGCAATAAAAGTTACGTTTTAGCATTTGCACGTTCTCACTCACAGATAGATTTTGGAGATTTATGAATTTTGTTTTTGTTTTGTATTTCCATTTGTATTCAATATATCTGTGCTTAAGGGGATTCTAAAGTGCCAGAAAAACAAACCCATTTTCCTGGTACTGTAGAATCCACAGTGCCCCCCTTCTCGCAGCACCCCTTCCCATGCAGCTGAACGGGTTAAAACCCCTTCAGTCACTCACCTGAATCCAGCGTCAATGTCCCTCGGCGCTGGGTCATGCTCCGACCACAATCCTCCTATTGTGCATGCGTGATAATGGCCATGCTCGCATAAGGATTTCTCCATAGGAAAGCATTATTCAATGCTTTCTTATTGGAAAAATCCAACACTGGAGGTCCTCATGCATAGCGTGGGAATGTCGAGTGTCAGATGACAGACCAAAGGTCCGTTTCAATTCCGGAAGTTCCTCTATTGGCTGTCTGGTAGACAGTCACTAGAGGAGGAGTTAACCCTGCAGAGTAATTATTGCAATTTCTCAGAAATGTTAATAATTACTATTGCAGAGTTAAGGGACATGGGACATTGCACCCACTCCATTTCAATGAGGTGAAGTGGTCTGGGTGCCTAGAGTGTCTCTTTAATGCAAGTATTTCATAGTATTCTGACTTATTGTAAGATAAGGCAAACAATCCATTATCTAAAGCATAATGCATAAATTTAAAAAAATGAAAGAATGTAATTATATCTAATTGTAAATTTTAAGTGTTCTTGAAGAGAAATGTTTATCTAAAATTGCTGCTGCATACTATATGTTAACTGTGCATTCTATTCTATTCTATTCTATTCTGTTGTTTTGTTTTTTGTTTTTACAAACCCTCTTCTACGAGTCTATACAGCTCTAAAGCTTAAAACATCTATAATCACTATTCATCATACACTATACTAAATTACTGCTTCCTTAACTGAGCAAACTTACAGGGATAAACTCAATGACCAAAATGTATATCATTGGAGTCCAATAACTGTAAGGATACAGTAACAAGAAGTTACAGCTGTATTTTAACAAAATGCATTATCCTTGTGAAAGACAGAGTTTGAATTTGAACATATGCCAAAAGTATGCTAAGCAATTTAAGCTAACATATAAACACACACAACTGGTAGAGGATTTGTTAAACATGCACTGTTGAATGGTTTTTATTGGAATTGAGTCTTTGCAATTAGTAGACGTGAGAGGAATATATTGCTATCAGGTACTGTCATTATTTGCAGGGAACCTCATTGCTGCTCAGCGTGATTGTGTCTAATAATGAAAATTTAACTCTGTTTGCATACCGCCCTGGCAGGGATTTTTGCAAATGGATAATTCCCTCCAAAAATGTAGCTATGGCTATTCCGCAGATTTAATGCGTAATTGACTTACAACATTTCTTCAAGGGCATGATTAAGGGAACTAGCCATATCAAAATAATCTTCTATATTCTAGATTAATCAGACCTGAGCATTCATATTGCCCTGTGGAAGAAATACTCTATTTTCGATTGATCAAAATATAGGTTTTCCTGAGGACACAAATGACGGCTTCTGATGGATAACTTGCATTTATCGGCCACTGACTGTGTCACAAGTAGAGAAGGCAAACATTTTTATCAGAATGTAATATTGCTCAAATCCAATAGGAAGTCATGGAACAGTGCCTGGAATCCTCTTGTCAGCAAATATCTCACATTATGAAAATTTGCCTTCAAACTAAACACCATAAAGCAGTTCTGTTTTGTAGGCATTTTTACAATGTTTTTATTGTGAAACATACAGAAATTACCTTCCAGGTCACACACATGAATAATAGTTTGTGAAAGTCAAAAAAATGTGCTGACAATCAGAGGGAAATGTACTCAAGCATCATGCAAAATGTTGACAGAGAAAGTGCATGTTCTAAACACACATAGAAACAATCCCTATGTTTGTGAACTGCAGATTTTGTCTATCCCTAGTCATATATATATATATATATATATATATATATATATATATATATATAGGAAGTAGGCAATACAGTGGGAGCAATAGGTTATTCTGTCATATTATTTTATTTTTAATGGTCTGTGTTGAGGACTAACTTATTATAGCAATGGATATGACAGACACTTAATATTAGAGCCTAAAGATCGTGTATTTCATCCCATGAACCCTTTCACACAAAAGAGGTATACCTGGCTATTTGACACACAGGATAAATTATTCAGTTGGCACCCTGACCCTATAAAAAATTATACACGTAGAGAGACAGTTCAATCACCATAACCGGTACTGTGTACTGTAGTGGTGATATGCTACGAGGCTATCAGTGTGGAAGATACAGTCTAGTTTTTGTAATGTGTCTTATGCTTGGCATGGCATAATGAATATAGAGTTTCACTACCTTTAAAAATATTTGTAAAAGGTATAGAGGAAATCAGTTGTGCTGAATTGTTGCAGCTTCTTCTGCATGGTTGAATCACCATTAACCTTCTGTGCATGAATATGTACTTTGATTGCATATCTATGAGTGTGTGGGTTAAAAGTGTCTGGTTTTCACATCATCCTCAGTATTGTATGACATTCTACCTCACCAACCTGTCACATATGTGTTTCTTTCCATCCCCACCATATATGTCACTCTCTATCTCATTTACACTTATGTCACCCAATCCCGGTTGGGACCCCTTCTCCATTTTGATTCCCTCACTTGTGTCTCTATCCCTCAAATCATATCTACCTCTTTCCCTTCTGTATTCTTGGATTGTTTCAGCTATTGCATGGCTGAGTATTGGGACCTTTTCATTTTCCAACATTAGTGCAACTGGAACATGCCAAAGCACCTGGTACATACAGAACCATGACTCAAAAACCTGCAGTGAAATAGAGAATGGGTACCATCACAATAAATATACTCAAAACATGTAGTCTTTTTTGAATACCACAGGTGGGATGCGACTCTGGCAACCCATCGCCGTTACACAGACGATATTTTTTTTATCTGCAAGGGAGATGTATCATCCCTCACTACCTTTTTAATCAATCTTGAAGATAAAGATTGGGGTATTAGATTGACTAGCACTTTCAGTAACAGTTCAGTTAATTTTTTAGACTTGGACATTTATATAGAGGGCAACAAAATTAAGACCAGTACCTATTTCAAAAAGGTTGACTTTAATAGGTAAACCCAAGGCAATAGTTGCCATTATTCTCCATGGCTTCTAAATGCTCCTAAAGCACAGCTAACAAGAATTATTATTATTATTATTATTATTATTTTATTATTTATATAGCGCCAACAAATTCTGTAGCGCTGTACAATGGGTGGATTAACAGACACATAATTGAGATCAGACCACTGACGTACAGGAACAGAGGGGGTTGAGGACCCTGCTCGATGAGCTTACATGCTAGAGGGAGTGGGGTATAGTGACACAAAGGGTTAAAGTAAGGGAATTAAATAGTTTGTTACAGAAGGGTTTATTGAGTGTTTGGTAGGTCATTTTTGACAGTTGCAGGAACGGAGTCATGGGGTGGTTGATGAGAAACCTGCTGACAGTTTAATTGATATGCTTTATTGAAGAAGTGAGTTTTCAAAGATTTTTTGAAGGAGTAGAGGCTGGGTGAAAGTCTGATTGAGGAGGGAAGGGAGAATAAAAAGGAATTGTACCGATAACACTAGATTTTATGAACAAGCACCGAAAATTATAGAGGACTTTAGCGACAAGGGCTACGATGACAAAATATTGAATAAAGCTTTCCTAGAGGTTGAGATGCAAGATAGAGAGGTTTTAATAAGTTATAATATATATATATATATTATAACTTATTAAAACCTCTCTATCTTGCATCTCAACCTCTAGGAAAGCTTTATTCAATATTTTGTCATCGTAGCCCTTGTATATATATATATATATATATATATATATATATATATATAAAAACAGAGCATTGAAGACAATGTTATACCTTTTATTTGTGATTTTAATTGCCAAAGTGAGCAACTAAAGAAAATCATATTTAAATATTGGCCAAATTATAAAAAACCCTTCATTCAATTTTGCCAGACAAGCCTAAAGTTATATATAGGGATGTCCCAAATTTAACATGTAATCTCACTCAAAATCGGTCTTTTACCAAAAAAATCACACATAATCCATTTAATGAGTCAAAAGGTTTTTATGGGTGTAAGGTGTGTGGAGCTTGTAAAAATACAATAAAGTTCAAAAAGAAATATAAACAAATTTGCACATCCACAGAATGACAATATTCAATTTAAAATTAAAGAAATCATCACCTGTCATTCGAAGCATGTGATCTATATGATCACATGCACATGCAAACTTTCCTAAATAGGCCGTACTACTAGACCTCTACATGTTTGAATACAGGAACATATACGCAACATTAAAAATGGTTTCATTAAACATAGTTTGTCCTTGCACTTTAAAATTAAACATAATAGTGACCCAAGTCTAATGAATTTTATGGGCAGTTAAGAATTTTAACTGGAGGGGTGATGATATTATTTAAAAAAATGGGACAAACAGAAATTAAGTGGATTTTTAATTTAAATACATTACAACCTAATGGTCTTAATAATGATTTTGAACTCTGTCATTTCTTATAACTGTTATTGGGGGTTTTTTTATCACTCCTTGCTAATCTTAATGAATTTTTTATGATAGATGTTTTAATGTTTTTTAATTAATTGTTCATTTTATAGATTTTTCATAAATTTTTGTTATAAATTGTATTTTTTGGAACAAATATTTTAGGTTAGTTGATATATAAACATGGCACTTTAAATTATTTAATCATTTAGTTGATGCTGCTTGCTATTAATTTGATGTATTAACAAAGTTTACATGTCAATATTAATAGATATATTTTCAAAATACTATCTGTTCTTCAACTACATATATAAATTGTTTAACTATTTATTATATGATTTTTTTTCTCTTATTTTGATACTTGATCTCCTATATCTACACTGGACTCTGTATCTATGAGAGAACTATGATGAACTATATCCTTTACAAGAACAGAGAGATATATTGCCAGGAGTTGGTATACGGTATTGTATTTGCTCTGTAAGAAAACTGCCCATAGCAAAGATGTCCACATGGGCGTCACAGGAAACGACAGGCTATGGACGTGTCCAAGGTGGGCGCACCACAGATGACGTTACGTCTGGCCGGTAACGTCATTTCCAGTTTCGGAGAAATCCATTATGGACAACAGCTGATGCACACACACCTCTGAAAGCTGAATCAGTGGTTGGCTGCGGAAAGAACATGACGACCAATCAGAGGAGATCTATGCATATATAAACAGAGACAGACATCCTGATTGATAAAGCCGTCTGGCGAAACACATCTCGGAGGAGGAGAAAGGACCACCCAAGACTGTGGACTGGTAACCTTAGCACTTTTGAGATTTATATTTGAATTGTTTATTGTTTTAAATAAGTGTATTTTAATGTGACCTTGAACCCAGCGGTCCATTGCTGTTTACTGTTCCTACTACTAAAAAGGGAAGTGCTCCCCTTAAAGGTACGTAAACTGTTATACCGAGAGCCTAGTATAATTGGCTCCCCACAAGTAAATACTTGTCTCTACACTTTGTTCCTATCAGCTATTTTAGTAATTCTGCACCAGGATATCCTGTTTCTTTTTTGTCTCCCTATTTTGATGACAATCTGGCCAGGATCCAGAGAGGGTTTGGTATTACCTAATATACCTCCGCCTAAGAGATTTGAGCCTATCCCTATGTGGCTCTATACCATGTGAGTGTGGTTCATACTTTTCCACATACCAATCTGTTGGGCTTGATATACTTCACCATTGTGTATTGTTTTCTCTCTTTTAGAGAATTTTGCCATTATACACTCTACCCAGATTGTATAGGGGTAAGTGCAATCTGCTGTAGTGCTCCACTAAGTGGACTTTTTGGTGGTGTGTTCCACCGGGGACACTTGCTTGGTTCAATTACTTGTGTGTAATTTTGGAGGTAGTTACACAAGTTTTGAGCTGCTATCCACACATATATATCTACTTTGTTTTAATCACAATGCGCCCTTAATTGCACAGAACGCTTTTCTCTATTTTTTAAACAGAAAAAAAATATCGGATTGTCAGCTGAATTAAATATTTTCATTGTTTCATTATGTTTTTAAAAATAATATACCTTTAACTTCTGAGTACCTTTCTGTGATGCTCAGCTCTGGCGTCTCTGGCACTGAGGGTATACCAGCTCCTGCACGCTATCATCAGTGGGTTTCTTTTATTTCACCTGCACCACTAACGGCTAACTAAAAGCTAAAAGTCAGCTTTGATAGTGTATCCACTGGCAGTGCAGGATATACTGCATTAATATCTGGTTACTATAGGGTATTCTATCTACTCCACTTGCAATACTCTATAAGTAACTACTCTATAGAGGACTATAAATAGCTATGTACCTGGGAGACCTCAAGGAAGAGACAAAACAAGCTTCTTCTTAGTTCAGACAATGACAGGTAACTTTATCTTACAGGAACCAGGGTTTTTAAACACTCAGCACACAATTTACAACTATAATTTTTGTTACAGTTTCCTTTTTGTGCCTGTCCACCCTGGCAACAAAGAGCTATCTAGACCGGCAAGGCAGATATCTCAGCATGACAATCTCTATCACAATCTGGAACTCCGAGTTTCTTAACAGGCCACAGCACAGAGGGAATGTATTTACAAATATTTACACCACCAGCTCAATGCCTTTAAACACATGTTGACTTTGCCCTGATTCTCTGGATTTTCCCTAGGCCATACAATGCAGCTTAGAATATGACTAGCATATCAAAATAATACTATAAATATGCCATTTTGTCACACTTTCCATCCTCATGTTGACTATATATTTTTCTATTATATTATTCATACGGCATGTTCACTAATTTATCTGAAAAGTGACCGATAGATCAACTTTTTCTGTCCTACTTGATCATTTATGGTGTCCTTTGTTCAATAGGTACTGGTGTATCTTATATAACTGTCCTAGAGTTTGACACTGGTTGCTCCACTCACAGACCACTTTATGATGTTTATAATGATGATTCTGTGCACTGTACTGCTTCCTCTGGAGGCACTGGTCAGATATGTGTTCTGTTTTTCCTTGCCATCAACAATGGCAGCATGGCAGGAGATATGCCAGCCTTATTTTCTGCCCCCTCCCCCCCCCCTCCTGGGGCAGTTGAGAAGATTTTTAAGCATACATATAACTCTTGATCGAATTAGCCTATTTTAATAGTTTCATTTATAGACCCATGGTAAAATTTATTACATAAAGAAGAATACTGCAGTTTGCTTCCATTTGAAGTAAAATTGTATCTTTAAAAAATTATTTTTCGTTCAAAGCCAACAACAGGAATTACGAATGTTATATAAACTACATCTGTTTGAACTCACCTCAACATCAGTGTAAATAAATATGTCCTCTAATAGTTTGGATTCATCCCCAGCAGATGCTCCTATCACAAGTTTCATACAATATGACCAATTTGGGAGTATTACGATAATCAATCATGCTGTCATTGGCTTAATGTACTTGGTATTTAAAGAAGATGTGTGAATCTCTAGAGTGGTCAGAAAACACCATAATGCGTGTTTTCGTAGATAATTGCTTAGATGAAATAACTTTTTTTGCATATCTTGTCTTTTTTTCTTAAGTCTAAACTGCTTTTTGTGCTGATTTATTTTTCCAAACACTGTCAGTAATGTTATCTTTAATATCTAAGCACCTGTACTTAAAAAAAAAAAAAAAAATTAAAAAAAAGGAAACTAATTTCTGTAAAATTCTGCCAACGTGGTGATTACCTTGAACTCATTTTGCTTTAGGTACAAACATTAGCGAACAGTCATCAATATTTTGTATCATCCTCTTCTTTGTTGTGCTTTATGGGCTACAGATGCCTGCACTGATTAAAAGCATAAAAAGGCCATAGCCATTTCTAGAGAACTTCCCAAAAAATACAGTTTTAAATTCATAATAAAATACCAATTTAATAGTTATTTTAAAAAAGCAGTTTTAGTTCTTTGGTATTCAGTAGAAATAAGAGCAGCTGTTGTAATCGGGTAATGACTTGGCACTGCTTTTTCTTATGTAGAGAACTTTGTAATATATACTTACAATCAGTGTTGTACCTAAGTTATCTGGCACTTGGGGGGGAGGAGGATTTATATTGCCAACCTTCCCACACATATCTGCAAACTGTAGGATTTGTTTTTGTATTTTTGCAATGCACCTAACACCCTTTTGTTAGGGAAATTACAAAACACACTCACTTTTATGTCCATATGCTAACACTCACATACACACACACATACACTTATATCACACACACACACACACACACACACACACACACACACACACACACACACACACGCATATATACTTACATCCATACACTCACATACACATTTGTTTTTTATTTAGAATTGTATTCCTCAAATCTTGTGGTCTGCTACTAGTATGTCTCTGCATACTGATTGCACAGCCACCTGCACCTCTGTTACACAAAAGTCTTTACTTATAGTAAAGTGCTCTACCACCTCCAGAACATCCAGATCCAGAACCCCACCTTGGTAGGGGCACTGAATATTCAAACTCTCTCTCTCTCTCTTAACTTTTATTTAGCTTTATAAATAAAATGTCAACATTTCAGTTTTTACACAAAACTTTCATCTGGACAATGCTTCACAAGACACAAATAGTGACTATATACCTATAAAAACAATAAACATCAAGTACTCACCTCCTTGTGCAAGTTATGAATGCCCAGAAGTTATGAGTGAGCACCTCGAAGCCATGAGCATGCACCACAGTTTGCGACACCCCCACCATTTGCATTTCAGCCGGTTGCCCTAGCAACAAGATGATGGTAAACAATCAAGGCAGTTGAGTTACACTGCCAAAATACAATTAAAAGCAAAGTATTTTATAAATATCAAAAAGTGCTAGCAAGCATTAGCAGGAAGGGAGCAAGCACTAAAAGGGAGGGAGCCATAAGGGTTACTGTATTGGTGCTAAGCATGTTACAATGCAGCCATGAGTATATGGAAGGATGAAATGTGTGCAGCTGGGTCAGAGGTCAGAGCCACACACCTAGCCAAGATTTTTAAAGTTTCACTGCTGGCAATAAATACACTCTTCTAGTAGGGGGAGAAAACAGATTCTAACAAAACATATATTAGCCTACGAGGACCCCAGTCTTAGTATAGAGGGTGCAAGCAGTAACTGGGTCACTTCAGAACTGATACATGACTCAGTATAACACTTACAGCTACTATAAAGCACATGATAACTATATAGTTATTATAGAACAAAGAAATATGAACAACTAAGTAAAGATGCTGTGAGATTACTGCAGCACAGGTGCAGGGCTCTGTATAACACCTAAAGGACTCCAAAATGGTTCCTCAAATAAAAGGTGGAAAAAAACAAACAAAAAAAACATATGAAATGTACAGACAGTCACAGTACAACTGGTGCAGGACTCACTAAATATCTTTCTAGGAAATATACAACATACTGCACAACTTTTACAGGATGATAAAGTAAAATAGATAACTCAAGGCTCCATATAAGCAGCATAGTTTACATGCAAAAAAACAAAACAAAAGAAAGAATAAAAATATTACTGCCTTAATGTTGAACTTGAAAGGTAGATATATAATCTAATTTCATAAGTGAACTATACCAAAAAGGGCAGGACAAAGTATAAGGTCCAATGACGCCCAAGCTTCAGCTTCCACACAGACGTCATGACATTTTCTCCCAGGATTTCCTGATACTTCTATTAATCCATGTTGTCTTCCACATGCTGCAGATTTCTAGTTCAGAGATTTCAAAGCAACCCCAGAGCATCACTGAACTACCACCATGCTTAACTGTAGGCAGAGTGTTCTTTTTGGCATATGCTTCATTCTTCTCCTCCAGACATACCGCTGATCCATTGGGCTGAAAAGTTCCAGTTTTCTTTCTTTCGTTTATTTATTTTCATACCACAGAACAGAAACCCAAAACATCTGTGGCTTATTTATATGATATTGAGCATATTAAAGCAACTTTTCTTTGTTTTTGGGTTAGGTGCACAACTTAGAGTTCTGGCATGTAAATCTTCTGTGTTTAGTTTGTCTTACTGTGTTCACTGAAACCACAGTGCCTGTTACCATCATGCACTTAAGTGCCTCCAACTTAAGTGAGGAAGAATTTTGGACTTTTAAACAGGACTGGTTTTATAGTTTATTATTCACTTTTTACTTATTGTATTAAAGTATATATATTTTTTAAACTATCCAGTCATTCCTTTTGTCCTCCTTCCTATCCAATACTGCTTTGCTGCTATACCTGGGTCCACTATATCCCAAGGTGGGGATTATTCCACCTGAAATTCTTCAAACTAGAGCAGGTCGTTGCTCTAGTATATGTAAGTAGGATCATCCACTTTTTTTCACAATATTTTATATTTACGTACTATACCATGTGGTGTATTTTACTCTTGTTTTTCATGTAACGAATATTTACACCTATAAATTCACCAACGGTCTTGAACCTCAAGAAATCCATAGACGGGGATTATTCCGTCCAGGCTCTTAACACCGAGCTGATATAGCTCCTCAAAGTGTGAGTGTGAATATAACACCTTTGTTCTTGTGGAATTATATCGTTCATACATACTGTACCATTATTTGTATTTTTGTTTCTCTTTTTTTTTTAAGTTACTCTGCTGGCCAGTATTTCTACAAAACGTATGTACATTTTCTGATTTTTAGCGCTGTTCACTTTTCTATTTTACATGATAAAAAAAGCCTGCACTTTCAGATTTACAAATCAGGGACCCCTTAATGTAACTCTGCATGGTTCCTGGCATAGGGAGAACTTGTCCTGCTGCTTCTCCTTTGGATCTCCCCCTACCACATAACCTAAACACCCCCCACCATCAGTGCAACACACATAGGAAAAAAAAGTAGAATGCCTTCTTTAATGATGCTGCAGCTGGGATGATGTTAAATCTCAGCTTTCAGCTATAGTACAGTGTGGTGAGGGAGCTGTGCACCAAGAGCAGTGCTCCCCCCTGCTGCCTGTCACTTGGCGGCAGATCGCCCCTCCCCCTTTATTAGTATGCTGCTGTTTACAATATCTTTAATTGTATTTAATAAAATTAGGTCATATTAGCTTAGAGACATCAAAAAATATTTCATTGTAATTTATATTTTTATTACATATTTTGAATACCTTCATAATGTTTTTAAAAATAAATAGATCAAATACTGCTTGAAGCATATATTCAATATGTGTGTTATTTAAAATGCAACATACTGACTCTTTTTATCAGGGAATTAATATTGGGTTTTTTTTAGTTAAAAATATTAAATAATCATAACCTTATACATGCTATTTTTTCAGCTGATGAAATTAAAGCAAGTACATAACTAGCCATCCTGCAAAACTGCCAGTAACATTCATCAGCATGATATTTACTGTAAACATTTCACGTAATCACTTAAAGGGAAATGTCACTTCCCAATAACTGAGTATGTGTCACATTGGCTATTTTAGTCCGCATCTTGCAATTTGGGTTTCAATTCACTACAATCCACTATTTAGTAAATAAACCTTAGCATTCACATTTACTTGTTCTCATTTGCATGAATGCAAATATAGTCTGTAGAAACTGTCAGTGGGATATTGTTAAAAAAACACTATTTGGTCAGGAACACAATTATGAATTCATGACCCTATCTTATCGTATTAAAACCACCATGTAGCCCCCCTGACCCCACTTGCATCCCTTAATATAGTAAAATCTTACTTGTATTCAACCCTGCAGCTGCAGCTTCTTCCCCTATGCTCTGACCTCCCTGATGTCTGCTGACATCATCAGAAGTGGTGGTGTAAGCCAATCACAATGCTTCTCCATAGGATTAGCTGAGACTGTCAAGGAGGCAGATTAGGGACAGAGCCAGCAAAAGTCAAACACAGCCATGGCCAATCACAATATCCTCATAGAGGTGAATTGAATCAATGTATCTCTATGAGAAAAGTGCAGTGTCTGCATGCAGAGGGTGGCGACACTGAATGGCAGTACTGCACTTCTTGTACCAATCTGAGGAGTGGCCAGTGGAGTTATCACTATGCTATAATGTAAACACTGTATTTTCTCTGAAAATACGGTGTTTACTGCAAAACGCCTGAAGGGAGTGATTCTACTAACAAGAACAAATACAATAAGCTGTAGTTGTTCTGGTGACTAAAGTGTCCCTTTAGAGGTAGACCGCTTGTTTTCCCATCCCATGTTTGTGAATAAGGCCTTGATTTATTGATTTGCCTTGATTTTATATTTTTTGGATATGCTTTTTAAATTATTTAATATTTTCAAATAAATGTTTAAAAATGATGTAATATTTAGAAAAATATTTTAGTGTTTTGATATATTGATAGTTTTGTATATATGATAAAAAAATTTGATATTTTAATATTTTGAAAAAAATATATATTTTAAAAGCATACAGTTGCAAGAAAAAGTATGTGAACCCTTTGGAATGATATGGATTTCTGCACAAATTGGTCATAAAATGTGAAAAAGTCACAACAATAGACAATCACAGTCTGCTTAAACTAAGAACACACAAAGAATGAAATGTTGCCATGTTTTTATTGAACACACCATGTAAACATTCACAGTGCAGGTGGTAAAAGTATGTGAACCCGTGGATTTAATAACTGGTTGAACCTCCTTTGGCAGCAAAAACTTCAACTAAACGTTTCCTGTAGTTGCAGATCAGACGTGCACAACAGTCAGGAGTAATTCTTGACCATTCCTCTTTAAAGAACTGTTTCAGTTCAGCAATATTCTTGGGATGTCTGGGGTGAATCGCTTTCTTGAGGTCATGCCACAGCATCTCAATCAGGTTGAGGTCAGGACTCTGACTGGGCCACTTCAGAAGGCGTATTTTTTTCTGTTTAAGCCATTCTGTTGTTGATTTACTTCTATGCTTTGGGTCATTGTCATGTTGCAACACCCATCTTCTGTTGAGCTTCAGCTGGTAGACAGATGGCCTTAAGTTCTCCCGCAAAATGTCTTGATAAACTTGGGAATTCATTTTTCCTTCAATGATAGCAATCCATCCAGGCCCTGATGCAGCAAAGCAGCCCCAAACCATGATGCCCCCACCACCATACTTCACAGTTGGGATGAGGTTTTGATGTTGGTGTGCTGTGCCTCTTTTTCACCACACATAGTGTTGTGTGTTTCTTCCAAACAACTCAACTTTGGTTTCATCTGTCCACAGAATATTTTGCTAGTACTGCTGTGGAACAGCCAGGTGCTCTTGTGCAAACTGTAAACATGCAGCAATGTTTTGTTTGGACAGCAGTGGCTTCCTCTGTGGTATCCTCCCATGAAATCCATTCTTGTTTAGTGTTTTACGTATTGTAGATTCGCTAACAGGGATGTTAGCATTTGCCAGTGACTTTTGTAAGTCTTTAGCTGACACTCTAGGATTCTTCTTCACCTCATTGAGCAGTCTGCGCTGTGCTCTTGCAGTCATCTTTACAGGACGGCCACTCCTAGGGAGAGTAGCAGCAGTGCTGAACTTTCTCCATTTATAGACAATTTGTCTTACCGTGGACTGATGAACAGCAAGGCTTTTGGAGATACTTTTATAACCCTTTCCAGCTTTATGCAAGTCAACAATTCTTAACCGTAGGTCTTCTGAGAGCTCTTTTGTGTGAGGCATCATTCACATCAGGCAATGCTTCTTGTGAAAAGCAAACCCAGAACTGGTGTGTGTTTTTTTATAGGGCAGGGCAGCTGTAACCAACACCTCCAATCTCATCTCATTGATTGGACTCCAGTTGGCTGACATCTCACTCCAATTAGCTCTTGGAGATGTCATTAGTCTAGGGGTTCACTTACTTTTTCCACCTGCACTGTGAATGTTTACATGGTGTGTTCAATACAAACATGGCAACATTTCATTCTTTGTGTGTTATTAGTTTAAGCAGACTGTGATTGTCTATTGTTGTGACTTAGATGATGATCAGATCACATTTTATGACCAATTTGTGCAGAAATCCATATCATTCCAAAGGGTTCACATACTTTTTCTTGCAACTGTATACAAAAATATTAAATAAAGTTGGGGCTGGCAAGAACCTAAAACCAAAGGGGCTCTGGTTAATGCTTTAATTCCCTCTCTCGTTTTCATAATGTGCATTATGGTTTAATAATAAAGCAGATCACACTATTTACTAGGGCTTTTCTCTCAGTGGTTTGACCTTTATCCTAACTGAATATTGAAATAAATAGAGCAGCTTATATTATGTCAAAAAGCACATATTTGCAAAAAGGTTCCTTTTTACTGGTGTTGCTTATTTTATATAACTTATGTAATATCCTTCATTCTATATTATATCTGAGCAATCTAAAGTGTTCATTTCTAATTATGAGCAGATCTTAATCATACAGAAATTGTTTGTTCATTCTTGTTTTGCTTAATTCATTTCAACACTTTAATTGCTCCCCGTACTAAAAATATTATCAGTTAGTTTGTTGTTTCTTGCATGATATGACATGTATCCTTGCTTTCATGTGATTTATTCTTAAATACCATCTAATCTGAAATTAATTGATGTTTATCACTTTAAATTATGTTGTTAGCATTTGAATTGTTGTTATTTTTAACAGATTTAAATCTGGGAAAGAGAAGATCAAATGAGAAAAAAATATGCGTTTTGATATATGTAGATACTTTTTATGGTGTATGTGCTACTAGGCTTGGAGTTGACAGCTTTCACTACAACTATAAGTAATCTGTTAAATTGTAGCTGTGTTACAACATAATTATAAAGAAGTATTTGCTGTTAACAAATGGAGATTTGGTATCAGATATAACTGTAGGTGAAAGTTTAGGATCCAGTGATCATCAGTCAGTGTGGTTTAATATAAGAACAGTGACTGAGTCACACCACACAAAAACAAAAGTTTTAGACTTTAGAAAAATGGAATTTTCAAAAAATTAGAATATGTGTAGAGGAGTCATTATCAGACTGGAGCAATTTAAATGGAGTCCAAGAGAAATGGGATTATTTAAAAGTTGCACTATTGAAGGCAACAGAAAATTGCATTAGGCTTGTCAGTAAAGTAAAAAATTCAAGAAACCATTGTGGTACTCCGCAGATGTGGCCAAAATAGTTAAAAACAAAAAGTTAGCATTTAGTAATTATAAAAAAACCCAGAGTGAGGAAGACAAAATGATCTATAAGATTAGGCAGAAAGAAGCTAAGCAAGTTATACGAGTTTCCAAATCACACACAGAAGAGAAAATAGCACAGTCAGTAAAAAAGGGGGACAAAACTATTTTAAATACATAAATGAGAAAAGAAAAGTAAAACAAGGATTAGTTAGATTTAAAACAAAAGAAGGAAGGTATGTAGAAGAGGATAAGGGTCTAGCTGACTGCCTCAATTAATATTTTTGTTCTGTATTTACAGATGAAAATGAAGGAAAGGGACCTCAGTTAAGAAAAAGGATAAATGAGTCATTTATTACACGTGAGTTTACAGAGGAAGAGGTTCTATTTCAACTGTCAAAAGTAAAGACAAATAAGTCAATGGGACCTGATGGAATACACCCAAAGCTATTAAAAGAGCTTAGTGGTGTGCTAGCAAAACCATTAACAGATTTATTTAACCAATCATTGTTAACAGGAGTAGTCCCAGAAGATTGGAAGTTAGCGAATGTTGTGCCCATTTACAAGAAAGGTAATAGGGAGGAGTCAGTCAACTATAGGCCAGTAAGCCTTACTTCAGTAGTGGGGAAAGTGATGGAAACCATGTTAAAGGATAGGATTGTTGAACATCTAAAAACACATGGATTTCAAGATCAGAGACACCATCGGTTTACTTCAGGGAAATCATGCCAAACTAATTTTGTTGATTTTTTTGATTGGGTAACTAAAATTATAGATCAGGGTCGTGCAGTAGACATTGCTTACCTAGATTTCAGTAAGGCTTTTGACACTGAAGGCTTATCAATAAACTGCAATCTTTAAGTTTGGATTCCAATGTTGTAGAATGGGTAAGGCAGTGGCTGATTGAGAGGCAACAGAGGGTTGTAGTTAATGGAATATATTTGAAGCTTGGACTTATCACCAGTGGGGTACCTCAGGGATCTGTACTTGGACCCATTCTCTTTAGTAATTTTATTAGTGATATTGCAGAAGGTCTTGATGGTAAGATATGTCTTTTTGCTGATGACACTAAGATATGTAACAGGGTTGATGTTCCAGGAGGGATAAGCCAAATGGCAAATGATTTAGGTAAACTAGAAAAATGGTTAGAATTGTGGCAACTGACATTTAATGTGGATAAGTGCAAGATAATGCATTTTGGACGTAAAACCCCAAGGGCAGAGTACAGAATATTTGATAGAGAATATTTCCTCAACATCCGAGGAAAGGGATTTAGGGGTGATTATTTCTGATGACTTAAAGGTAGGCAGACAATGTAATAGAGCAGCATGAAATGCTAGCAGAATGCTTGGTTGTATAGGGAGAGGTATTAGCAGTAGAAAGAGGGAAGTGCTCATGCCATTGTACAGAACACTGGTGAGACCTCACTTGGAGTATTGTACATAGTACTGGAGACCGTATCTTCAGAAGGATATTGATACCTTAGATAGGGTTCAAAGAAGGGCTACTAAACGCGTTCATGGATTGCGGGATAAAACTTACCAGGAAAGGTTAAAGGATCTTAACATGTATAGCTTGGAGGAAAGACGGGACAGGGGATATGATAGAAACATTTAAATACATAAAGGGAATCAACACAGTAAAGGTGGAGATTATATTTAAAAGAAGAAAAACTACCACAACAAAAGGACATAGTCTTAAATTAGAGGGACAAAGGTTTAAAAATAATATCAGGAAGTATTACTTTACTGAGAGGGTAGTGGATGGATGGAATAGCCTTCCAGCTGAAGTGGTAGAGGTTAACACAGTAAAGGAGTTTAAGCATGCATGGGATAGGCATAAGGCTATCCTAACTATAAGATAAGGCGAGGGACTAATGAAAGTATTTAGAAAATTGGGCAGACTAGATGAGCCAAATGGTTCTTATCTGCCGTCACATTCTACGTTTCTATGTTTCTATTTTTCGATGAGCTTTTCAAATGATTAAATAATTTTGATAAACATTTAAAATATTCTTTTGGAAAATTAAAATATCAAAAATATATCATAAATATATCAATAAATAAAAAAAATCTAAATTCTGAAACATTATCCTAAAATATTAAATCAAGACCTATATTTGAAATATTAATTGGCTCTGTCATTCATTATTCATAATTTAAATCTTTAAACTCTCTACAAATTCTGATTTTGGAAATATTTGTCAAATCCTATCTTTTTTATTTGTTTGTGTGCTTATGCCCTGCATTTGACAAATTTGTATTTATTTGGTATAAAAAAATAACATTAATTGTAGAAGTGCACACATTTTTAAATTGGCCACCTGTGAATTCCTCCAAATTATTTGTATAAGCTATGTCCTTAGCATTGGCAGTCAATATAGAAAAAAACAGACAGGGAAAGGAGAAATTAAGCTATTGTGGACATTTTTTAAACAGTTCTGATGCAAAAATTATCTAAAGTGGGTCAATCACCATGGAAACTAGTGGAAGCAGCAATGTGTCTATATCTCCTCCTAATTTGCAAAGTCTGCCATAGCTGTGCTAGGACTAGATTGTATTGGGATTTTTAATAGTTTATATCATGGTAAAATTGCAGAGACATTGTGCATTCTATGGTTGTGAAATCAGAGAAAATACAATTCATGGGATTAAGGGTGGCATCCTTTAATGTATTGTCATTTTATTTCTTTATCTATAGTTGTATTTGTTTATTTATGGGGCAGATATTTCTGCCTTTTCTTGTTATGACAAATTAAGCCTGACCATGCCATATATTAAGCCATATATAATTCTCCACTAAAAAACTATATCCTTCATTATTTCCATTACGAGCCATTACTAGAAGCATACCTTGCAGTAAATTCAATATTCTGTGTGTGTCTACAAACAGTTTGGTTAGAACTAGGAAACATCAATAATGTTTGTAATTGAAACAACCTTGACACAGAGAAATATATTTTCTATAATGGCAGATTTTGATTATGTTAGTTGAATCCATACCTACTGCATCCTATTGGTACTTCAATCTATTTTCTGTCTCACGCCTCCTATTTCTTTCCTCTGTGTACCAGATCTCTTTTCCCCTCATTTCTCTCTGCTAAGCCATTGTTGTATCTTGGCTTGTCTTTTTCATTAGTGCTGAAGCTTTTAAAACGGATGAAAAAAATACAGAAATCTTGTAGGAGCTTATTTCTAAATTTGTTTCCGCATATGTGTAAAATAGCTCCATTAATTCTCGTATTCACATTTCCCTTAATGTAGTATTAATTGTGTCTCATTCACACACTATTGGGTACATCCTGCAAAAAGTACTTAACACATGAAAGAATAAAGCGCTACAGTAATTCTTGGCACTAATAACTGCTTTCCAGGAAAGTAGCCCTCATTAGATCCTGGCGAAATAACTTATACCACCTGTGTGAAACAATAAACTGAAAATGAGTGTAAAGCGATAGCTGTTTATTGAATTGATTTACACCGAATAATTAAAGTGGCTCTGTCACTACAATAGAATTTCTCAGTATTTCATAAAGAGAAAATTTTATAAAATACTCATTTTGATTGGCTTTGAAATTCCAACACAATCAAAACATATCATATGTGACAACGTTAGAACGACTTTATCATGTGGTCCAGCATTAAACTTGACAAAATCTAAGAAAAGTCAGAGCTTCTGCCATCATGTGTGTGACTAGCCACCATTTCTAGTGTGTAAATGTTGCAGAAGTTTTGTAATGTTCTAAATGGCAAATGAATTATTATATCCTACTAACCAAAGTTGCTTAATCAGATGTGCGAGGTAGAAAAATGTGGCTTTCTTTTGGCCTTATTGCATGAGATGTGTCTCTAATTCTTAAAACTAAGGATATGTAGCAAACTCCCTTAACTAGTGTTAGCAGATCTAAAAAAGGAGTGTATGTTAAAAACTTGTATTGGAAAAAATATATTTTCAGAAAATAGCAGCTACTACACTGAATGTGCAAACCTCCAAAAACACACAAAAATGTGAAAACTAGATGTAAAACAGTGGAGAGTTATATGCTTCTAAAGTGCAACCAATGTGCACAAAAATTGATAACTTAACTGGAATAGACCTTCTGTGATGTACCAGCGACTATACCTTTAAAAAAGAAATATGTGCAAAATAGTGTAGAACATTAATATATATATATGTTAAAACACAAAATCTAATATGGAACACTAACATTGTCCAGAGCTAATCAACCTAGCTCTAACCTTTGGGTCCTTTTGGGCGACCTTTCACCTCTCTTGTATCTGTTCTTTAAATAGATCCCTTTTTTTCAATGGTATATAAGCTTTCAGCCTAAATCCTGGATCAGTTCTGGGACTTTGTGTGGTTAAGGACCACACCACCTTCTTTTAGAAGTGCAGTGTAACAAAGCTTCCTGTACTCCGGTTGGGTACCTCCGCCAACGGATGCTCCTAGTGCTCACCGAGGACTCCAAGCACTCCACCAAACGCCATCAGCACTGCAGTCCCCACATCCAGTGTTACAGCTTGGCTGGGAACTTGCTGTCCTCTACCCACCCTGGACCTACTACAAGGCTCAAGGTTCCAGTGGGTGAACCTCTCCTCCAAGAGAGAGTAGCAGGAACAAGCTCTTAAAAGAGCTTAGTGATTATAATCCCTGGGCAGTATAGTGATATAGCAATCCCCAGGGTAGATGTAGCCTTTCCCCCTACACATAAGGCGAGGCTCTATGTTGAGGGTAAAACAGGAACTCAGCAGATCTCAGTGTTTATTGAACAGCTTGGTCTTTTATACAGTTTTCCCTACAAGGTTACCACCCAGGTGGACCTTGTGGGGCACAGGAACACAGGAACAACAAGCCAATAAAAACATAGTTTTACATTTAGTCACTCCCATACACTGTACACAATCCCTCCCCTCTGCCTGTGATATAATTAACAAAAACAATGGACTAACTCAATTAAAGGACCACTATAGTGCCAGGAAAACATACTCGTTTTCCTGGCACTATAGTGACCTGCTCTGGAAGGGGGAAAGGGGTTTAAACTTACCTTTTTCCAGCGCTGAGCGGGGAGCTCTCCTCCTCCGTTCTGCCCCGTCGGCTGAATGCGCACGCGCGGCAAGAGCTGCGCGCGCATTCAGCCGGTCGCATAGGAAAGCATTTACAATGCTTTCCTATGGACGCTGGCGTGCTCTCACTGTGAAAATCACAGTGAGAAGCACGCAAGCGCCTCTAGTGGCCGTCAATGAGACAGCCACTAGAGGATTAGGGGGAAGGCTTAACCCATTAATAAACATAGCAGTTTCTCTGAAACTGCTATGTTTATTAAAAAATGGGTTAACCCTAGCTGGACCAGGCACCCAGACCACTTCATTAAGCTGAAGTGGTCTGGGTGCCTAGAGTGGTCCTTTAATTCTAAGCAGAAAAAACATACATTTTTACAACCCCCAAAATACAACATATCCTCAGGTAATATATTCCAACACACATACAAATGAAAAGGAGAGTTATATCAATATCATATTCTTTAAAGTAGAGTTCACAAATCTATGGTAATGCATTCCAAATTGCGTTCCACTGCTGGTACAATTACGTTTTTAATCCTCAGTGTATTTAATTGTCCTCAAACATATTCCAACACACATACAAATGAAAAGGAGATATATATCAATATTAAATTCTTTAAAATATGCATTTAGGGGGGCGGAACCTGCTAGCCAACCAGACATTTCTGCCTGCTCCAAAGCAAACCCTTCTAATCCCACTAATATCAGCCAGCCTGATCCTGAGACCTACTCCACACAGGCCCAAACCTGCAGAAGTTCCACAAGTAGAGGCACCTGACCCGAACCCGACTCAGGGGCATCAGGAGACCCCAGAGCCTCTCCCACGGGACTCCTCAGATGACTCAGCCCCAACCACCAATCACCTGAAAGTCTTGCTGGCAGACATACACAATCTGTCTAAACTGGAGCATTTTTGCAACAGATCCAGACCATCCAGCAGACCTTCACACAAAGGCTTGCAGCGTGGCTTGTGATGTCATACTCAGATTTCTCACCATTCAAGACAAAATCCAGATCATGTCAGCGCTGAGGAGCAAGACACCCCTCGCTTTTGAAAGCTCCACGCTCACGTTCTATCAATTGCTTTCAATGCGGTCACTGCCCAACTTCGCACTGCAAATAAGGCTTATAAGTGGGGAGCAAACTGCTCTGTGATAGTAACCCACACTGGGACTTCTCACACTTTATTATCGATGAAGGAGGTTTCGACGTTCCTACACAACATAGGTGCATTATCATTGACGAAAATGTCATGCTTACTCCTGCTTATATGTATTATGACTTTCTCTCATGTTATCATTTAGATGAACATTTTAAAAGAAAAGGATAGAAAATAGAATATTTATAATAAATTTTGCAGTGTACCTATGCTGATATGGGATACCTCTTTATCGTAATTATAAAGTAATAATAGATAAAATTGGTAGAACTGCCGAAAACCGGATATGATGCAATGCGGCCTAACCCGGAAATGAGGTTGCATCAAACAAAGAACCAGAAAGAGGCTTGGAATGCAATTAAACCAGCTGGAAGACATCAGAATCAGCAGAAGGTATACAAATAGGACAGCAGGGACTGGGAAGTCTATTACACCAGATTGAAGAAGTCAACAAACGGATGATACAAAGACTTTACATTGGTATTTTATATTAAATTAATTTTGTTTTAAATATTATAATAAAGTGATTTTTAAATACCATTACCTGAGTTCCTCCACTTCAAAAAGAAGGTGGTGTGGACCTTAATCACACAAAGCCCCTGTACTGAGCCAAAACTTTTTTCAGCATTCAAGACAGCACCCTGCTTATCATTTCCTTCTAAGTCAACAACACGGCCATGTGGTTTTCAGATTTTTAAACAAGAAAGTACTTTAAAGGGACAGGGGGTACATGACACTCGAATCACTTCATTCTGTAGAATCTATTCAAAAACAGGACAAAACACATAGAGTGGAAGAAAGAAGATTTAATCTAAGGCAAATTAAAAGATTTTTTACAGTAAGAACAATAAGGATGTAGAATTCTATGCCTGAGAGTCCATACAGATGTTTAAACAGCAATTGAATATATACTTTCAAAGCCATAATATACTGGGATACAATTTTTAATATATGAAGTAATAGCTTCTTGATCCAAGGAGACATCTTACTGCCATTCTAGGGTCAAGAACTATTTATTTCCTAGTTTGTTTCAAAATTAGAAATGCTTGAAACTGGGTTTTTTGCCTCTGTTGCAACTATATCTTTTTTTGTTATAATCCAATGCAAAATAAAATAATGTTCTATCATTATGAAAAAAGAAGTGGCAGTGCCACTTTAAAGGAACACTTTAGTGATAGGAATACAAAATACACTAAATATACACAAAAGAATACACTAAAATGTTCCTCTGCTTCCTCTCCCTCGTACCCTCCTCCCCCACCTGTGGCAATCAAAGGGTTAAATAACTGCTGAATTCACTCAAGGTATTCCAGCACCAAAGTCCCTCTGATCTGGATCCATCTTCACCTCCTCAGATATCATCTTTAAAGGGATACTTAATGCGCATGCTTGGCAATCGACATTAGGCCTTCCCCATTGAATTAATGCACTCTAATTGGGATTGAAAGATGCTGGACATCTTTAGGACATCTAGCAATATTTCATTGAGTCAAACTCCCTGAAACAGCAGGAAATGCTCCTGGTTGTTGAGTAGAAGATTGCAGGGTTAAGAGGATAAGGACCACATAATGAGATGAAGTCATCTGGTTTCCCATCATATCCCTTTAAACACCTCAATTTAAATAAATTAAATTTAGATTTAAATAAAATCCTGCTACATATTTTTCTGAGATGCTAATCGTGTTTCTTATTTTAATTAGCACAATAACTTGAAATAAAGCTAAAATCACACACACAAAAAAAAACATTATCTTGTATTGTCATGACTGCATCAAGCTTATGTTTGCACAAAACAAAATCTTATATTTATTAGAATAATGTGTTGTTTAGAGCATCTGTGAAAGAAAATGTGTACACTAAAAAGACGCGAGAAAACAAACATACAAAATACAAAACACAGTTGGAAAACTTCTCAGTATTCAAGAAATGTTACATTTAATTCAAACGTGCCATGGCTTTGTAATGGTTGCATTTATTCAGCTGGGGCTTGCTATCATTTTCTTCAGTAATTCCAACAGATAGAATACAGTCATTACAAGAGACTCACATGAGTTTAATGTTAGCCTTCTTAAGCTTAAGTTATGTTTGAACATTTTCTGCTCCTGGGGTGATTGGAAATAATAGCAAATGTATCATATGCACAATAGTTTTTTTTATGACAGTTAAGAAATCATCCTCAAACAGAATGTCTTCATTACAATCCAATGATGATTTTGGTATACCAATATATTGCTATCCTCCCCAGCACTCCTCATCCATCTTTTTTAAATAAAGTCTGCTTCAAAGAATGAAAACAGGGAAGTTATAATAGTAGCTTGGAGTTATAGTTTTGCCTAATAAGATGTTATGCTACTGGGAGACCTAGATATTTGTAATATAAAACAGATCATTCACAATAGAAAATGCCACTGTTGCAGCAGAAGGATCTTAAACGTGCTTATTAAACTAATATGGCTGGACTATTGCTATTTTTGTAATGTAATAATGATTCATGATATTATATATTAAACAATATTACAGTTTAGGCAATCTCTGTTCAACAGATTGCATAAAAACTCATAACTTTCTTAGCCAGTAACTCAATAACTATTACTAAGTAACTAAACAATTTCTGGGCAGTTGGGTTGTAATCAGGATAGTACCCTAATGACTTATGCAGGAAATTGTTGATAAATCAATTAATTCATTCATTCATATAAATGAGCAAAAGAAAAGCATTGCTTATTAAAATATTACCTTGAAGCGAACCATACAAAACCTAGACACACAAATAAAAAAGGAGATCTTACAAAATGTAGCAGTAATTTGTGTGTATTTATATGTTTTCTAATATTTATAATTAAACAGTAAGTATACAAACAAGATACACAATATAAATAAAGAACTAATCATGAAATAATCTAAAAATGGAACTGATTTATCTTAAGTCTAGTTTGTTTAAGTTGGTAAATAAACAAGATTCAAACCAAGGTTAGAGTCTGACACGAATGTTGGTGAAATAATATCAATCTATTATAGAGCACCTCCCAGAATTTCAGTGCTGATAACACCATTAAATGTTGCACTACAATCGCATCTTCTGTTGTACAAGATGCATACTTTCCTTTTCTTATTGAAATTCTTAGTTTCTGCCCACGGTTTGCATTGTTTATCTAGAAGGTTAAAGTTCAAATAAAAAAAACAACTGAAAGTTGCATCTAGTTAAAATCTGTAACAACATCAATCGTATATATCCTTTCTCTATTTTTTCACATATGTGGTGGGTAATCCAGTAATGAGTATATGGGCGCATGCTATTTAGCCTTGAGTTAGAGAGCCTTAAAAACTATTTAACAAAATCCTCAGTTTAACTCCTTTAGCTAGTTCACAAGTGGTTTGGGGTTTGTTCCTTGTATGCTTGAGCTGTACTATTCTTCTCTTATATATTACCTCATAAATTATCCTGCACTTAATCTATTAATTGAAGCAAACTGATTTTGTAAGAGATCCATGCCCCAAGAAATATTAAACTCATCGCCCTCACACGAAAGCAACACCATCATTATTTTGTAGTTCCAGAGGCTTGTCTCAAGTCATTATTGTTATTATTATGATATTTATAGAGCGCCGTCAAATTCCGCAGCGCTTTACAATGGGTGGAAGAACAGACATGTAGTTGTAACCAGACAAGTTGGACACACAGGAACAGAGGGGTTGAGGGCCCTGCTCAATGAACTTACATGCTAGAGGGAGTGGGGTAAAATGATACAAAAAGTTAAGGATAGTATTAGACTAGTGACAGTTGCAGAAGAGGAATCAGTCAGGAGCTATTAACAGTTTAATTGATACGCTTTTATGAAGAAGTGGGTTTTTAAAGATTTTTTGAAGGAGTGGAGACTGAGTGAACATCTAATGGAGGAGGGAAGCGAGTTCCACAGGAACGGTGCAGTCCTGGAAAAGTCTTGAAGGCGAGCATCAGAAGTGGGAGTATGGACAGAAGATAGACGTAAGTCTTCAGCAGATCGTAAGGGCCTAGACGGGACATACTTGTGTATAAGTGAGGATAGATAGGTGGGAGCAGCATTATGTAGAGATTTGAAAGCAAGAGTCAGAATTTTAAATTGAACTCTATATTTTATAGGAAGCCAATGTAGGGACTGACAGAAGGGTGAGGCATGGGAGGTGCGGGTGGACAGGAAAATGAGCCTCGCCGCTGCATTCATTATGGACTGTAAAGGCGCAAGTTGGGAGCACGTAAGTCATGACATAAGCTAGCTATATACCTATATGAACAAAACTTATCGACTCTTCAATGTTTGGAATTATAATATTTGAGGTACTCTATATAACACTTCCTATGAAAACTAAAATGTACGTTCATGCATATTCTGAATGCTTAATTGTAAATACATGCATTCCTAATCAGTGTAATTTTAAAAAAAAAAACTCACAAAAAGGTACACTCAGGAACAAAATAACCGTGTCTAGGAGGCTCCAAGGAAGGGGGGGTGGGGGGGTGGGGAGGGAGGGGTTACCCAAGGTAATTCAATTAGATTACATAATAGACAAATAGGCCCGAAAAGGGCATATGAGTTAAACAATGGAGATCCCTCTAATATAAAATAATGGTAGACCAACTTTAGTAGAATATGCAACAATTAGAAAAATTAGAGTAAGAGACAATACATATGCACATTAAAAAGCCATGAGACTGTAGTGCATGGTAGGGGTTAAACACTGGGTTTAGATTTAAGAAGGTACATATAAACCAATCATTTCACAGAAGAAAAAAATCAGGTGAATTGCTGTGAAATGGTTGGTTCATATGTGCCTTATTCATTTTATTTAATAATTTTTTTTTTTTTATTTAATACATTATTTTTTATTTAATAAATTATTTTCTGGCTATCAATGTATTGCAATTGTGTATTTTTCATTGATGTTTATTATTTTATATTATGTGACTAATACATTCTTAAATAGGTTCATAAAGCATTCTGTTTGGATCTGTTAAATACATAGAGTGCACTGTTTGGTGTGTTTGTAGATTCACAGTTGTTCACAATCTAATGGTTCATTTTCCAATGATGCCCATGGAGGATTATCCCTCTGAGAGAGCATAGTAAATCTTAATGCTATCCTCCTCTGACTTCCTACTTTTTTTCTCTCCTATAATTTCCTTTCCGCGACCTTTTATCATCTACTTTATCACTAAATTTGATTCCTGAAATATGATATATATTACACTGGCTGCACGTACAATATCTACATTGTACTTCATATATTATATATCATACTTGGGGAATGTTTCCAGTATGTCTTATTGTTACGAGCTCTGGTATTTCAGATACCCATTTGTACGCTTTCTCCTGAAGTGCTAGAGGCAGAGTGATTATAGCTTGCAGTTCCTAGGTCACAATGACTCGGCATAAAATATAAAATATAGAAATTACAGAATAATACATAAATAACATATAGGAACCCCCATAAATGTTTTATCCCTGGATAGTTTGGATCTGAGTGCCCAAGTTGGCCAAATAGTGCTCAGATCCCACAAACACAGCCGAATCGCCAAAGGGGTAAAGTTTTGGCTGACCGCTCATGAGGCTCCTGCACAAAACAGTTCCACAGTTTCAGGGGTAGCAGTCGGTCCATTTCGGGGGTTCCAAACCGAACCAACACACGTATTGTCCATTCTCTATAAGTGTCTTATGATTAATCACCACATTCTCTAGATAACAAGATTGTTTGCTACAATAATTAGGACTTAGGGAGATTATTTATTCTTTGTATTCCAGATGGACGGCTAGATAGTGAATAGAAAATCCTGCAGAATATGGATTGGCTATTTACAATATATCAAAGTACAATGTTTGTGAGGGCAATTACAATTTCAACACATTTTGCATTCAGCTTGTCCATCCGTATGTTCTTAGGCAACCAAGGAAATTGGCATCTTGAATACATGATAAGCATGCCACTGCTGTACCGTCAATCAAATGCAGTATCCATCTCTGCCATTGATTGACATAGTATATATTTGAGACATGAGTGCAGAGAAGCTGAAAAGTATATCCTTTAAATGTAAAATCAAAATAATAATAGCATGAAAAGAGGGAGCAATGGTAAAGATTTATTTTTTAGTTGTGTTGCATTTTAAACAGCTTTATAGTTGTGTTTGAAACTTTTTAACCAGAAGAACATTGAAGGTTTCATGAAATTTTGTTTTTGTAAATTTATAAATATCCTTAAATTCTAAAGAATAGACTGGATTTGCCTGGATTCTTTGCCGGAATTTTGGCAGATTGGCAGGTAGTCCAAATTCCATAAATCCTAAGAACCATATGAATATATCATTAAAAAAATGACACGCACAATGGCAGAATGAGATGAATTTAGGTCATTTGAATTCTGACCAGAATTAGCTTCATTTAAAGGTCACAGAAATGAGCAGTACTTTACTGCTCTACATCTTGATAAAACTTAACTGTGTGATTAAAATGTTGATCTTATAAATAAAGCAGGATGATTTTCATGATAAAGACATATGAGTGCTCTCTTCATTTGGTGAATGCATAGCTTGGTCGAAATTTAAGCACATAGGCCTTGCTAAAAGTAAGTATTTATGTATTGATCAGCCACAACATGAAACCCAATGACAGGTAAAATTAATAACATTTGATTTTATTGTTACAATGGCACTTGATAATGGGTGGGATATATTAGGCAGCAAGTGAACAGTCAGTTTTTGAATTTTAATGTGTTGGAAGCAGGAAAAATAGGCAAATGAAAAAATTTGAGTGACTTTGACAAGAGCCAAATAGTGATATCTAGATGACTTGGTCGAAGCATCTCCCAAACAGTACTTTTGGGGGGTAATGCAGTGGTTAGTACCTACCAAAAGTGGTGCAAGGAAAAATAACCAGTGAACTGGTGTCAGGATCATGGGTGCCCAAGGCTCACTGATGCACATGGGGAAAGATGGCTTGCCAGTCTGGTCCGATCATATCATACTGTAGCTCAAAATGCTAAAAAAACAAACCTTTATGCTGGCCATTATAGAAAGGTGTCAGAACAAAAAGTGCCTCACAGTTGGCTGTGCATGGGGCTGCATAGCCACAGAGAGTCAAAGTGCCCATGAAGACCCTTCTCCACTAACAAAAGAGCCTTAAATGGTGACATGAGCATCAGAAACTGAATCATGGAGCAGTGGAACAAGATTGCCTGGACTGACAAATCATGTTTTCTTTTTGATTCTGTGTAGGGGTGGATACATGTGCGTCATTTACATAAGGAAGAAATGGCAGCAGGATGCACATTGGTAGAAGGTAGGACAGTGGAAGCAGTGTTTTGCTCTGGGCAATGTTACTTTTATATTACTATATAGTTTGATTATTTATCATTATTTATGTCAGTGCCATATTGTACTTGTTTGCTTATATATAGTGTTATGCTCTGGGCAATGTTCTGCTGAGAAACCTTGAGTCCTGGCATTTATGTGGATATTACTTTGACACAAACCACCTACCTAGAGATTGTTGCAAACCACAAAAACCTCTTAATGGCAATGGTGTTCCCTGGTGGCAGTGGACTCTTGAGAATGATTATGCACCACTGCAAAAGGTGTTCAGGAATGGTTTGAGGAACATGATAATGAGTTCAAGGTGTTGCCTTGCCCTTCAATCTTAATTCGATTGAGCATCTGTGGAATGTGCTGGAACAGCAAACCTATTCCACGCCACCTCGCAACTTGCAGGACTTAAAGGATCTTCTGCTAATGTCATTGTGCCAGGTACCACAGGAAACATTCAGAGGTCTTGTGGTGTCCATGCATCAATGCACCAGAGCTGTTCTGGCAGCACCAGGGGGATCTACATGATATTAGACAGGTGGTTTCAATGTTATGGCTGATCAGTATATACATATATTATTGTATATTATGCTTTGTTTAGTACTGTGATAGGTTTATTTTTCACACCTTTTTCCAAATAGTTTAAGTATAAAAATATAGTTGTATCAAGTTTGTTAGTAAAATATTAGAAACATACATTAATTTATTTTATTTGTAAAATATTTTACCATGAAAGATACATTGAGATTTCTCTCATTTTCAATTATGTCGTGGGTCCACAAAACATTGCATTGATACATTATGGTACAATAAAATACAAAAACAATATTAATACACAATATATACAAAATTTAACATAGTACAGGTAGAAAATATATAATCAACCATGACAGGTGCATTCTGTTTTGAAGTATGTAGAGAGGGATCTCTTAAAGGACTTAGGCTTGGGGAAGATTTTAAAGTATGCAGGAGGTCGTTCCACAATTGCAGCACTCTGTAGGAGAAGGAGGATCGGGCTGCTTTCTTTTGTATTGAGGTAGACTAAATAAAGTGCTGGTACTAGATCAGATGTTATAGGAGGTGGGAACAGCCGGGGAGAGCATTCTGCTCAGCTAGGGTGGGAGCTTCCCAGAAAAGCTCTTAAACACAAGGCTGGAAAGATGAAGGGTGCGTCTGGATTCCAGCTACAGCCAGTTTAGTTCTTTTAGCATGTCACAATGGTGGGTCCTGTAATTACATCGTAGCACAAATCGGCAGAACGAGTTATACAATGTATTGAGTTTATTAATGTGGGATTGCGGTGCAGATGCATACACTACATCCCCATAATCAATAATTGGCATCAGCATTTTTTGTACAATCTTTTCCTTTACTGTAGCGCTTAGGCAGGATTTGTTTCTGTACAGGGCACCTAGTTTAGGATAAAGTTTAGATGCAAGTTTTTCTATATGTAGGCCAAAAGATAGCTTGGGGTCTAACAACATACCCAAGTATTTGAAAGAGTGGACTGCGGTCAGTGTGCTATTTTAATTTGTTTTGATGGATAGGTTGGAATTGTGTAATTTGTGTAATTTAGGTAATGTTCCAAAGATCATTTGGACAGTTTTGTCAGTGTTTAGGAAGAGTTTGTTTTTTGCAATCCACTTTTATACCTCTGTGTCTTGGAGCACAGCCTCAAGCTGCGGTAGATCGGATTTGCTTGCATAGATTACGGTGTCATCTGCATACATGTGTACATTTTAGGATTTGCAGACATTAGGAAGATCATTTATAAATAATGTAAATAGTAGTGGGCCAAGAATGGAACCTTGAAGAACACCACACGTGACTGGGAGAGGGAGGGAGTCACTGTCAGAAATGGACACATATTGCGAGCAATCTGGTACATACTATCAAAACCAGGTTAGCAGACAATCACCAATACCTGAGTTTTTGAGTTTGTGCAGTAGAATGTTGTGGTCTACTGTGTCAAATGCCTTTGCAAAATCAAGGAAAATAGTTCCAGTTAGGTCTCTGTGTTCTATGCCAGTTTGGATGTCATTTCAAATTTTTAAGAGGGCAGTTGTAGTGGAGTGATTTAATAAGTTAAGAGCAATATCTGTTCATGTTTACCTTTGGCAGGGCCAACCTTAACATTTTTGTGGATTTCAGGACAAAATACCCAAAGGGGCACCCTTTTCCATCAGAGATTAAATATAGTGTAGAAATTGTTACAGATAGTCATAAAGAAAGATCAGTTATATATTAGAAATCAACAAATGTATTTTCACACATTAGTGGATGATAAATGCATTGTGGCTTTAATTCTCATGTTAAACCTTAAGGAAGAAAACACATAGAAAAGTTTTACATTTTCTCTATTTATCTTTCAACCTTGCTCTTATTTCTTGGATGCCTAGCTTTGTTATATAGAAACTAAAAAATCATTATGCTGGATTTATTTAATTGTTTATATTGTTTGTCTTTCTCGTGAAAAATCAATAAACTGTAAATTGGAAAACCTTTATGTTGGTTACTTTTGAGAACTGATCTTGGGGAGTCCTGCTAAAGACCTTGATGTATTAAGTTAACATTGTAAGTACTTCTCTCATTGCTGTACTAACAAATATCCAGGATTCTAGCGATATAGCATGCATTCCACAATGAATTCCCATCATATTTCACAAATATTTGTAGAAAATACTTTTCTTCTTTCAGTTTTATCTTTTATATTAGATTTTTGTTTGAAGACACATTAAGTGTAATGTAATCATTGTTCCTGCTTTGGAAATATACTCCAGTAGATGTTGCCAAATTAATGTGCAAACAAATTGGCACATAATTGTCATTTAATCTTATAACTGTTCCAAAGGCAGTAGGTAGCAACGTAACTGCATCATTTATTTGTAGAGAATGAAGCATTGCTGTTAGGCTATAGCTTATCATGGCATTTTTGTTTCTGGGCTAGGGAGCAGAATATTTTAATTAGGACAGAATTTTTCCATGTAAATTTGATTAAAATGTATTGCATATTTAAATCAGCATCTACAGCTTAGATCTATGGCGAATGCCTTTGCATACATTTTCTGGGGGCTAGTTAAATGATCCTTAACATTACTGCATATCATTAACATTGAAGATCATAAACCCCTTTGAAAAGTATGCTCTTTGGGTATTTTATTATTTTAGAAGTCAGGAATTTTCATTGAATAGGTGGATTTTCCTGAGGACTTTAGTAGCTCCCATATTCTGCTTTTCAAATAAGATTTAGTTAATTTACAAATATGTAACATTACTGAAACATCTACTGCATTGATGCAATGGGAGATCCCACTTGGAAATGTTTAAATTAATCAATAGACTTATATTTTAATGGAATTCATCCCAATTTTTGTGGTTGTCAGGTTGTACTAATTCTGTTACTGTGACCGAAGCAGAGAACAACAGAAACAGGCAATGGACAAGTGGGTTTGGTTGATCAGTGATTCCGAGTTCCATCTGTGGCACCATAAAATTAATTAAATGATTGTTAGGGGACAGCCACAAAATCAAATCAAATAAAATCAAATAAATAATCAAATCAAATAAATAAATATATATATGAACCAGGTATCAGCCGTACCAAAAGGTTAACATTTGCAACCCAATGCTCAAAAGTAACCAAATGCTCAAATGAAAGAATGCTGGGTGAATGTGTCCACATTTAAATGGTAAAATATAATTCTAATTAGTCAGAATTCAGCAGGAATTCAGTTGACTGAATTTCGACTTGCTAGAAATAAGAATTACCATATATACATTTGCCAAATATTTTTTTCTGAATCATTTGCATGAGCGAAATGCAGATGAGCTGTAATGCCATATGGATGAATTTGTTAGCCCAAACTTAATTTTTCCCCAATACACAAGTCTATTATTCAAGGCAAAAAAAAAGGACTTGGAAACCAGGAAGCTCAAACCACTGTGCTGCGAAATACAAAAGAATTTAAAGATCAAATGAAAAAACTGAAGGTGAGGTAAAGAAAAAGTCACCCATTACCCCTTTGGGACTCCAAAAATAAACAAAAAAATAATGCCAGAAGAATCAAGTGCTCCAAATCCAAAAGCAAAAGTTTATTCCACAAGGTACATACACAAACAGGGGAAAACAACAGCCAAAGAAAAATTTTCTTTACATGCGTTGGACTACCCAGTCCAGCCCATAGGAGTATTATTCAAGGCAAGTCACATTGTGGTGAATGCGTCTACTAATTTTTTATGCTAAATGTGATCCTGGTATGCAGGCTGCAATCAAAATAACACTAGACACAGAGAATGATTTAGCAGTGATTAAAAAGTCCATGAGGTTGTTGCTTACAACAAACATTCCCAGTAAAATGTCTATGATGTAGCTCTGAAGGTGCCCATCAAACTTGACCAACACTTTAAAATGATGCAGAGCACTTCCACAGTTATCATGTGACCATAGTATCATGACCCATGCTGTAATATTTCATCCAACAATGTGTTACTGAATCTAAACCCAAAATATGGAAATACTCTTGCTGATATGGTCCAATATTGGCAAATTCAGAAAAAACTGGAGCTCTCAGTATTGTTAGTGAGGATAGATTCAGGATCAAGATACACTAAAAAATAGTCGTTCCTATGCCTGGAGCCAGCATTATTAAAGATGAAGCAGAGAAAGCTGGTTTAAGAGTTTCTAAGCTTTACAATTCAAACATCAAAATGAAGACACCAAGGGAGCATTGGTTTCGATGACCTCTGATGATTAGCTAGCTATGCTTTTATTGCAGCACATTTGATGTTATAATAGTTAAATCCTATCCCTACTCTTTAAAGTGTAATATATAAACTCTTTTCTATTCTTCTCACATTCGTTGCCAGGTAAATCTGTTGAAATATTCCTGTTAACTAAAGTCCCTTCCAGTGTTCATCAGAGATCCTGAGATTAAGAATTACTTTGTTTTCATTGGAATTTCAACTAAATATCATTAAAATGCATAACTTGATGTGGGTAGTTATTACTATATTTACTAAAACATTGCATAGTTATAGAAATTAATAAAAAACTGTTTAGAATAGTGTTCAAAATAATTTATAAAGAGAAAACGAAATTAAAAGGCTGTGTTGCTTTAACTACTGTACCATTTTGTCTGGTATTTTGTACCTCTTCTAATATGACTTGAAACTGGATGAAAGCAAATAAGTACCATTATCATGAGTTTATTTTAGTTTTCCAGAACCTGTTTTGTAAACTGATCACTAAAGCATTCTTTAAGGAGTTTTTTTATGTTTAAAATTGTTTCCATTTTTCACTGCATGGTACATTCTACAAGATAGAATATCCTACTGTTGCCTTGATAGATTCTCCTGGGATTTGACCTTACACTTTGATTTTACATCTCTACGGTAAATTGATTTGTGTCTCTGTTTGCATTTTGGATTTGTGTTATATTTAGCGTTCAGCGTTCAGCGTTTTTAATGTTCAGTTATTTGTTGTTTCTGCCAATTTGGGGCTTCAGGCTGTTAAACCAACTTGCTTCTATAAACTGTTACTTATGTTCCAGACCCGACTCGTGACCATCGTGCTTACAAGTCCTTGCCATGGCACTCATCTGGTATAGTTCATTATTATTCAAGTAGTTCATACCTCATTGCAATTTGATAAAGTGTACAGATATGACCTTTCCTTAGGTAAATTAAACCACTGGGATATATCATTTTGCAAAGGTAAAATATGTGTTAAAATTTCCTGGCAGGAGTTCTTTCCAAGTATATGTGATGCCAATTGTATATACTTACCTTTTTCTTTTGCAAAAATCTTGGCAGCCTCGGTCCCATTAATGTTTTACACCATTATTTTAAAGTTGACATCTTTTCTGTAATTGCTATGGATGCTATCACCTCTGGTGTAATTAAGGAATGATTACGTAAAGTGAAATTAGCCAAGATCAAACGTGTTCTATGTCAAGTCCGGGAAGATTCTATCAAGTAACATTGATGAAATACGGTCATTCAGCATATTTAACCCCTTAAGGACCGAGGACGGTTTAGGACCATCATCTGCATTTTTGCATTGCCGACCGGTGACAGTCCTGAACTGTCCTAACGGTCTTATGTACTTACCCGAATGCAGTCATTCCCCCCGGCGGTGATCGGCGTTGCTCCCTTTGTGGGGAGACTGCCTGCAGCCCAGACAGTCTCCCCATGGCGGATTAGGACCCCTGGGGCCATGTGATCACTCAACACAGCGATCACATGGTCACAATAGGTGTCCATGTGTCTGCCTGCAGGGCGACTGTCTGTGCTCCCTGCTAGTGTAAAATCCAAAAAAAGAATAAAGGCTAATGTTAATAAAAAAAATAATTATATATGTGTATATAAATGTGATATATAGACATTTATTATATCTATATAATATATGTCTATATATCATATATATATAATGTCGTGCTAAGTGTATTTTTATATTAATATGTACATATATTAATATAAAAATACACTTATAATTAAATTACACATGTATATATATAATATATATAATAACTATATATATTGTATATATATATATATATATATACATATATATATATATATATATATTATAAAATACAAATAATAAGTAATTTGAATTAAATTAAAAAATGTAAAAATAATAAAACAATTTAAAAAAAAAAATTATATATCTATATGAAATTTTATTCTAACTGTATTTTGATATTAATATATATATATATATATATATATATATATCAAAATACACTTAGAATGAAATTGTATATATAAATAAAAATAAAATAATACGAAATATACATATGTCCATATACAAAATTACATAAATAATTATATAAATATACACGTAGACTTCAAATATATAAATATGCTTATATATTTAAATTCTATGTGCATATTTATGTAATATTTTTACATAATTGAGTAATTTTATTGATTGCAATTTGAGGGACCTGCCTGCCAACCCAGGCCAAAAGTCCAGAAAATTTAATTTGCCTGCACTGTATTTTACCCTGTAACATTCTACGACAGCCTAAAACCTGTACATGGGGGGGGGGTACTGTTTTACTCGGGAGACTTGGCTGAACACAAATATTAGTGATTCAAAACAGTAAAACATATCACAGCGATGATATTGTCAGTGAAAGTGACTTTTTTTGAATTTTTCACACACAAACAGCACTTTTACTGATGATATAATTGTGATATGTTTTCCAGTTTTGAAACACTGATATTTGTGTTCAGCAAAGTCTCCTGAGTATAACAGTACCCCCCATGTACAGGTTTTATAGCGTTTTTGAAAGTTACAGGGTCAAATATATGTGTCAAATATTTTTACATTGAAAGTGGCCAGGTTGGTTACATTGCCTTTGAGAGCGTATGGTAGCCCAGGAATGAGAATTACCCCCATGATGGCATACCATTTGCAAAAGAAGACAACCCAAGGTATTGCAAATGGGGTATGTCCAGCCTTTTTCAGTAACCACTTAGTCACAAACACTGGCCAAAATAAGCGTTCATTTAGTTTTTTACTTTTTTCACACACAAACAAATATGAACGCTAACGTTGGCCAGTGTTTGCGACTTAGTGGCTACTAAAAAAGTCTGGACATACCCCATATTGAATACCCTGGGTTGTCTACTTTAAAAAAAATATGTACATGTGGGGTGTTATTCAGAGATTTATGACAGATAATAGTGTTACAATGTCACTATTGATAAATTTTAAAAATGTATGTTTTGAAACTGCAATATCCTACTTGTACTTATAGCCCTATAACATGCAAAAAAATAGCAAAAAAGCATGTAAACACTGGGTATTTTTAAACTTAGGACAAAATTTTGTATCTATTTAGCAGTTTTTTTTTTCATTCGCTTTTGTAGATGAGTAAAAGATTTTTCAAGTAAAAGTCAAAAAACATGTATTTTTTTTCAATTTGTCATCATATTTTTTCATTTGTTTTAAATTAAATTACATGAGATTATATAAATAATGGTATGTAAAGAAAGCCCATTTTGTCCTGAAAAAAAAAAATATATAATTTTTTATGGGAACAGCAAATGAGAGAGCTAAAAAATTACAGCTAAACACAAACACCACAAAAGTGTAAAAAGATGCCTGGTCGCAAATGTACAACATCCAAAAACAGTCCGGTCCTTAAGGGGTTAAGTAACAACATTTTGTTATTATTGCAGAGCAAAGTTAACATAATAAAAGGTTAAAAAAGTAATATCTTAAATATGAATATTACTAACTTAAATTAAGTGTGTATTATGTTAAAATTATGCTTATTATTTTTAGATTACTGTAAATTAATATAATTTGTCTAACATATGTTTACGAGGTAAAAATAAATAAGTAAAGATTAGTCAGAAGCTTTAGAAACTCGCCTTTCTGTCATTTATTTCTTTAATTCATTTTGAGAAAAAAAAAGTACAATTACAAATTACTTTATTAGTGCAGTGTATTGACTAACTCTTGTTCTTTTCATTAGGAAGCACCTAACTGGCTATCCATCAAACTGTAATTATGCCAATCAAGAGGCTATTAGAAACGTCAGTCACATTAGTCTGAAACATTACTGGTCTGTTCACTAAGCAGTGAATTGTGATGCTGGAGCACCGGTTAGCAAAATAAGATGACTAGCAAAATTACATTGTCTCAATGGACAGATAATGTTTTCAATTCCTTCCGGACATAGAAACAAGCCCTATTGGACGGTGCCACTGACACTGTACATGCGCAGCACCTATGCTCAGAGCAGAAATGGGACAAACTTGTCCAGCGTCCTCGAGATTGTTGAGTTGTTCTGGACAACATCCTCTACTCTATTACTAACCTGCTCGAAGAGAGACTGCTCGAACCAGAGTCTCTCTCTCAATCTTCAAAACCCCTTTTCCCAGCTTGTTTGGAAGAGAGGACGGAAGGAAGGAAGATAGGAATAAAGAGAGGAAGGAAGAAACTAAGGAAGAGAGGAAGGAAGGAAGGAAGGAAGAGAGAAAGAATTGCTAGCATCATCTTTCTCTATACTTAAAGTGACATTCATTCATTTCAAGGTGGAGCAATGTATTTTTTAAAATAAACTCAATATGAATCCCACCTATTTATTTTCAGTATGGTTAAGTAACAGTATTGTGGTATTTAACAGCATTTTTGATACATAGTAGCTTGTGCAATCCTCCTAGTGTCCTTAGGGGTCTATTTATCAAGTCACTTTGACTTAGACTAATGCTTGCAAAGTGATTTACAAAGCCTCTTAACATCAAAGATTGTGGACCTTGTCATTGATTTTTCTCTACTTCTATTGATAAGTTAAAGAAAGAGTAAAGAGCACACAGGCTGACAAGTGAAGTAATATATCAATGAATCAATATTACAACACCCTATTCTAATCACGTTAACAGATGCAATAATCTAAACATCTGTATTTAAGACTTTGTATGTGTTTTCCTACATAGGGTAACACAAGAGATACAAACAGCAATAGCAATTCAGGGAAAATATATTACAGTGGTATAAAGATAGCCCTCTGCATTATTTATTAGAATGGGGCTGCATGAAAGTCTATCCAAACTAGTACAACAGAAGACAATAAACTGCATTAACTGTGCTGCTGTGTTGGATGGGGTAAAGTCTGGTAGGTAGAGTCATAGAAAGAAGAAAATTAATAATAATAATAATCTAATCAATAATGAACTCCTTGATGAATTATTTTTCTATGGGGGTTTGTTTTAACTAATATGAAGATTATTTTTAGAAAAATCTAAATGACAACTGTTTTCAACTTTAAATGAATAAAAGAGAATTAAATCTAATTTAATTATTAAATCATGTTTAAGCCATATAGGAGCTTGTTGGTATTTCTTACTATTAAATTGGTAAGAGCTAAAATGGAAGTCGCAATCATTGGTGCTTACCAACATATTTCATTGTCCAAAATGAAATGTTTACTGGTAGCAGCATGTTTTTTTCCATCTCCCATTGATATGAATAGCACCAAATAAAACAATGTAGCATCTGATTTCCATGGTAAATGAAAAACATTAACACCACATTGAATAACATTGTTATCGCACTACACGTTACATTTAGAGCTCAGTTGGATATAATATAAGAGAAAATGCCAACCAACCTGTCAATATAAATTAGTTAAAAATGTACATATAATGTCTATGTGAGCACTGCAGCGTAACTGTGAGCTTTGTGTGGACATGTATCACGTTTTCAATACATTTCTGAGACATTTTACAAATCAGTTGTATGCAAAAACAATAGAAAATCTGCTTTGTAAACTCATGACAGTCATATATAAAGTATTATTAAAATAAATTCTTACGATGAAAATTTTCTCTCTCAATGTCAAAGGCCTCAACAGCCCATACAAAAGAAGACAAGCTCTAAAAGATATGCACAACTCCAATGCTGCTATAGTATGCCTCCAAGAAACTCATTTTTGTAAAAAGAACCCTCCTAATCTACGATCCTCCAAATACCCCTTAGCTTATCATGCTTATGCGCCAAACAAATCCAAAGGTGTAGCCATCCTACTACATGCAGACTGGGTATTCACCCCTACTAACCAACATGTTGACCCAAATGGGAGATTACTAATCATAGTGGGAGACCTCAACGGGATTCAAGTGACGATAGCATCATTATATGCACCAAATGAGGCTCAATTCTCCTTTCTCAACAAAGCCATAAAAAAATCTCCTCACTAAAACAAGGACATGTTATAATTTGCGGTGACTGCAACTGTACACTAGACCCTACATTAGATGTTCAACGTGCCAACGATAAAAAGCCTAACAAACTAACCATCCACAACAGCAAATCATTCTCCAATCTCATTTTTTCGCATGATCTCTATGATACATGGAGAAACCTATTCCCAGCTGCTAAGGACTTCACTTACTTCTCCCCGGTCCACTTAACATATACACGAATAGATATCTGCTTGATAGATAAATCCACATTGCCTCATCTTTTAGACCAGATGATAGGGACCAGAACATGGTCAGATCATGCCCCAATAACTATCACAATAGCAGTGCCTTACCCAACGAGAGGCCGAGGCAAATGGAGATTAAACAAATCCATTCTTGACACACCTTCAAATTTAGAAAAGACTGCCCGCGAACTGCAAAACTATTTCGAAATCAACACAACAAATGATACATCAATAGAAAACCAATGGCTCGCTCATAAAGCGGTGATCAGAGGTGAATTTATCAAAATAGGATCAATCAACAAGAAGAAATCTCATAACCTACAACGAAAGTTGCTTCAGAAACTCACGGAGCTGGAAAACGTCAACAAATTAACCCCTTCCCGTACCATGACGAAACAAATAACGGAAACGCGTGACGAGATACTAAAAATTAAAGTCAAAGAATTCACCACCAACGCAGCTAGACTTCAACGTCACTATTATGGCATGGGCAATAAGGCCGGAAAATTGCTAGCAAACCAACTGAAATCCAAATATCTTCAAACGAAAATCCCATATATTCTCTCAAAATCACAGATAAAAATATACAATCCTACCGACATAGTGAATGAACTAGCATCTTTCTATGAGGAACTATACAACCTAGACGCAAACGAGAACACGCACACTCCAGACAAAACAGACATTCTAACTTACCTAGAAAAAATACAACTGCCAAAAATCTCACAACAACAAAATGACACACTCACTGCCCCGTTCACGGAATCAGAAGTAGCTGCGGCTATTAAATCTCTCCCCAGGCACAAAGCCCCAGGCCCAGACGGTCTCCCGAATTACTATTATCTCAAATTAGAACCATACCTTTCCCCGCACATAACCAAACTTTTTAATAAAATAAAAGAAACTGGCCACTTCCCTAGAACTATGCTGGAAGCGTACATCATTACCCTACCCAAGCCAAATAAACCACCCACTACCTGTGGCAATCTAAGACCAATTTCGCTATTAAATGCCGATGTGAAGCTCTATGCCAAACTTATAGCCACAAGATTGAAACCCTTGCTGTCTACCTTGGTCTCGGAAGAACAAGCAGGCTTCGTGCCTGGCAAGCAAGTGGGAGACAACACCAGATTTTGCATGGACCTCATCGACTGGGCAACTCGCCAACGTATGTCCGGGGTCTTAATGGCCTTGGACGCAGAAAAGGCTTTCGATCGCCTAAATTGGACGTACATGGAAACTGTCCTACAAGCTTATGGATTCTCGGAATCCTTCATCACAAGCATTCTGGCCCTTTACTCCGCGCCATCGGCGAAAGTACTGAACTCAGGATTCCTATCTAAAAGCTTTGACATCTCCAATGGTACGAGACAAGGGTGTCCCCTATCCCCCCTCATATTTATCTTATGTTTAGAGCCTCTCATTCGAACAATCAAACAAGACCCCTTACTGCCAGGCTTTACCACACCAGCAGGGGAAAAGAAGCTTGCTTTATTTGCAGACGATGTTATTCTTTTTTTAGCAAATCCTAGATGTGCCATTCCCCATCTCATGTATACTCTTGCCTCATATGGTAACTTGTCATTTTATAAAAATAACATCAGCAAAACACAAATACTCCCTCTGAACCTCGAACCCCAGGTCACAACCGATTTGAAATTACAATTCCCCTTTGATTGGCGCAAGACTTCCGTTACATATTTAGGCATCAAACTTACGCTATCACACTCTCAAACTATAAAAGAAAATCATGAGGCAGTCCTACTGAAAATATCCAACCAATTGAAATCCTGGGATAATTTGAACACTTCTTGGATAGGAAGAGTGAATTCGGTTAAAATGATGGCACTCCCTCATATTCTATATCTTTTTAGAACACTGCCCATTACTCTTCCCAAATCAATTCTTACGAAATTCCAATCAACTATCAACGCACATATTTGGAAAAGAAAACCTCCGAGAGTCGCTACTCACTCCCTATGGAACCCCATCCATCAGGGTGGCCTGAGCGTTCCCAATATCACAAACTACTACAAAGCATCCACGCTAGCACAGAGCCTGGACATTATGTCAGAGAAAACCAGCCCGATTTGGCTTAAACTTGAACAAGCATGTAGCCAACTCCATTCCCTATCTGACACTATGTGGGCTACAAAAAAGAAAAGCCCTACCCACCCACCATTGCCATGCACAAAATTTCTTCTGAACTCTTGGAAAGCATGGAGCTCGAACCTCTGTTCCAATCAAGAATTTCTCTATTTGGCACCATTACGAGTCCTGTCTATAATATCACCAGACTTGTCGATAATGCACTGGCATCACCAAGGCTTAACCCATGTTTACTCCCTGTATAACTCCAAGGGCCTTCGCACATTCCCTGACTTACAAGTCTCTCACAACCTACCACATAGGGATATCTTCCTCTACATGAGAGTCAAGCATATATTGCACACTGCAAATATTAAATATCAAGACCCATCAACACTTAGCTCAATAGGCAACACTTGCTATAACATAAGCACAACTCGTAACCCGCCGAAATTCCTCTCATTGTGCTACCTAGCCCAATTAAACAAGTCCAAGGAAACTAAATTACCTTATATGCTAAACTGGGAAAAAGACTTGGGTACAGAGTTCCATTTCAAGGACTGGCTTTCTGCGATAGCAACTACCAAAAAATCCACCAAATGTGTTAATCTATGGGAAGCATACTTTAAGGTACTAATGAGATGGTACTTAGTGCCCGATAGGCTGAGCAAAATATACCCAACGGCTGCTCCTACATGCTGGAGGTGCAATAGGGGAAGGGGCACTATATTACACATTTTCTGGGAATGCCCACACCTGGGTACTTTTTGGACCTACGTGAAGAACGTCATACACTCTATCTCCGGGCTACAACTCTCCCTACGTCCTGACTTTTACTTGCTTCATCTAATACCGAACATGAACCAACTCCCTTCGACGGCAGCTGTACTTAATACTCTGATTGCGGCAAAATTATGCATTGCGTCTCATTGGAAGAGTGACTTTATCCCATCAGCAAAAGAACTGCTTAACAGAATAAACACTACGTATTGCTATGAAAAGGAATGGGCAATAAAAGGGAACATGACCAAATTCGACGGACAATGGGAAGGATGGGAAACCACGTACAAACACCGCATCGACTCGGAATAAATTCCGCCTCTAGGATGGAAGGCTTTCTCACACTACATTTAAGGTCGCTCGGATGTGAGGGTCTCATTTCTCATGTCCCCTGCCTCTTGCCTCTTGTCTCTTTCGCTCCTCTCCTCTCCCCCTCCTCTCCTTTCTCTACTCTCTCCTTTACTCCCCTGTCCCTCTACCTCGCCTTCCCCGCCCCCCTTCCTTCACATCTCACCCTTGTCCATCATCTACCCTCTACCTCTTCTACATCAACTCCTCAAACACTCCTAAATGACTAATCTAAAGGGCCATCGACTAAGCAAATGCACAACGGATGGCGTGATTCTGTGGCCGGATTGACAGACCTCACGCGTATATATGATATTCACCAGAACACACCAGTAGGCAATACTTTAGTCAAACTACTTAAATCTAAAACATGGAATGTCAGGAGACAAATTCCCCTATCAGAGGCTCCCTCCCACCTTCTTTAAGACCACAAAGCCAATATTAACACATATTGAACCAGGCACAGTAAACTAAGTACAGCTCTGACCTCTCCGCAGCTCCTGACCTGGTCTACCACCCCAGCATACAGACGCTCATTTACCACCACTAGGAGAATCACACGCACTCGAGCAAGAGCCATTAACATTAATCAACGGTCCCTCTAACGCCTGCAACTCAACGCAATTTAGCGTCATAGGACCTTAAAGGTGATATATATGTCATCCTGAACGTGCTTAAGCATGTTGGATCAGTCTATTCCACTCTAGTCCTGCCATGTCCGAATCATTGCTGAAAAAACCCGAAGATGTTATGATGTTCTCTTTATGTATATTAGATAACATGTATGAATATTATGTACACATGCATTTAACTACTGTATGGTCATTATACTAAAAACGCTGATTGCATAATGCCTGCATGTATGTACAACCCACCAGGTAAATGCTCCTGCAATGTGTGAAATGTACAAAATCCAATCCGTCTGTAACCCCCCCAACCCCCCCCCCCCCCCTTTTTTTCTACTTTCTGTATCCCCACTGGTATTTTATTCTTATGCAAAATTCTATCAATAAAAATCAGATATTGAAAAAAAAAAATAAATTCTTACTCAAAAAGGTCAGTATTTTTTTTATAAAATAAAATAATGCTGTTATATTTCAAAGAAATGTCTCCGCTCGTTCCTTCTTTCACAAACAAATAAAAATGTACATACATGATGGATGGAAATGCCAATGAAACCATTGATAGCATCATAGTATAGTTTCTATGGCAATTAATTAAAAAAAAAAAAAACATCATGCAAAGCAGTGGAACTATGTCAACGGAAGTGAACTTTGACGTTAAACATTTTAGAAGCCCATGAATACCTGGAATGGAGCCAGTAATCCCTGGAATGAAGCCATAATTATTCCAATGCTACATTTGTTTGAAAACACACATCTAGTTGCTATCGGCCTAACAGCCACTAGAGGGACTTCCTCCTTAAGCCCTTTACTTTTTAAAGTTCTTCATCTTTAATGTCATCACACTAAACATAATTACCCTGAATGACACAAATTCTTCTCAGAGAGAAACATTGCATTCCATGTTTCTCTTTAGGATTCACTGGATTGGTGGGGTATGGTGATTGCTGTGCATGCACCATAGGTCACAATGCTCTTCTATGAGAAGCATTGAACTGGATCATTACATAATTATGGTCTTATCATAGGACCAGCCTGCAGATAGTACACTATCCCATTACTGGATTACATGTAAATTTTGGCAGATTTGTTTGGGGTTTTTTTTCAAACTTTTTTTTCTCTATCAATGGGACTCCTGAAATCGAAATTAAAAAGGAACATCCAACATTAAAAATAAATATAGAATGTAAGCTTGATTGAGCAGGGTCCTCTTCAACCAATTGTTCCTGTAAGTTTTTTGTAATTGTCCTATTTATAGTTAAATCCCCCTCTCGTAATATTGTAAAGAGCTACGGAATCTGTTGGAGCTATATAAATGGTAATAATAATAATAAATACATTTATTTTTAACATTAGAGTGTTCCCTTAAGTCACAAACAGATCAGCCCTCAGTAAACGTGTATGGGGTTCAAAATAATATTACTTTCTGTCTCATTAGTGTAGTAAAGACTTACTTAAGTGGTTTGTCTTGATGTGGCAGCTAAACTTACACGTTAATGGCCATTGGAGTGGTACTAAAAATCTCCTGTTATTTAAATATGCATAGGTATTTTGGATTGCACCCCGGGTTGTACTATGTATTTGGGTTGATGAATACTATAGCTATTGCTGCCACCCAGGAGTAGTAGACGTTTGAGCACAGGGCTTAACTTTGTGAGACCATCCCTAAACTTACCAAAGCCACACAATCATTCATCAACATTTGTGCAGTCAAATAATACAGTAAATTACCAAAAGAGTAAAGACACATCATATATATAGATATATTACACTCATGATATAATGTTATCAATAGCTATTCCACCATTACAATATTGTATGTATTGCTTTACATTGCAATTGCTTCTGCTTCCATATATGAAATTCATGCTTTAGTCATAATATTATTAAGATAATATGCATTATTTACATTATAACATAACATGTATATTAAAGGTATTGTTTGCCAACCTTTCACATATACAGAACACTCAGAAGATTATTTACTAAAGTGAGAATTCTATTAACCCCTTAAGGACGGAGGGCGTACTATCACCCTGTGGCCGGTGACCGCGATCTGCAGTCACTGATCGCAGTGACAGGCTGTCACTGCGATCAGTATTTAACGTGTGTCAGCCGATTTCAAATCGGCTGACACACGTGGCCAGCGGCTCTCCCCATGCAGATCGCGGTCGGGGGACTGCAGATCGCGGTCGGGGGACTTACCTGGCCCCCAGGCAGTCCCCCTGGGGTCAGTGACCGCGATCTGCACTGTCTGAGATCGCAGTGACAGGCTGTCACTGCGATCTCAGAGCGCTCTGATCGCAGTGACAGCCTGTCACTGCAATCAGTGTTACATGTGTCAGCCTATTGGCTGACACATGTAACTGGCACAAAGATCCCCCTGCAGATTGGAAGGGGGGAGTGCTTGTACCACCCAGGCACTCCCCCCTGTGGCCAATTACCCAATCTGCAGGAGGTGATCACAGTGACAGGCAGTCACTGTGATCACTGATTCTGTGTGTCAGCCAGTGATGTAAAATCACTGGCTGACACTGTCTCTGCCCCCTGTCCTGTAAAAAAAATAAAATATTAGTAAAAAAAAAAAAAAAATACAGTTAAATATAAAATATACTTAGATCATATATATTATATATATATATGATCTAAGTATATATATATATACACACACACACACACACACACACACATTTACACATACACGAAGTGTATTTAAATATTAATATATATAATTATTTATATATATATTACTATCAAATTACACGTAGACTAATACTGATTAAATATATATATATATAATTATTGTTATATATATATATTTATTTATATATAATATAAAAAAATGTAAATACGTAAAAAAAATAAAATTAAAAAAATAATTAAAAATAAATAATAAAAAAATATATAGATGTTTGTTATTTCGTTTTAACTGTATTGTGATATTAATATATATATATTTATATCAAAATACACGTAGAACGAAATAATATATATATCTATATACATAAATATATACATATATATCACTAAATATATACACCTATATATAAATAAAAATATTTGAAAAAATTATATATATATATGTATATATACACATATGTATATATATACATATATTAATTTTACACATATATTTATGTAATATTTTTACATAATTAGGTATCCTAATTAATTACAATTAGCGTGACCTGCCTGACAACCCATGCCGAAAGTATAGGGAATTTAATTTGCTAGCACTATATTTAACCCTATAACTTTCCAAGACACCATAAAACCTGTAAATTGGGTTACTGTTTTACTCGGGAGACTTCGCTGAACACAAATATTAGTGTTTCAAAACAGTAAAATGTATTACAACAATGATATCGCCAGTAAAAGTGAAGTTTTTTGCATTTTTCACGCACAAACAGCACTTACACGGATGATATTATTGCTGCAATTCTTTTTACTGTTTTGAAACACAAAAATTTGTGTTCAGCGAAGTCTCCCGAGTACAACAGTACCCCTCATGTACAGGTTTTATGGTGTTTTCAAAAGTTACAGCGTCAAATATAAGGCTTGTGTTTCATTTTTTTCACATTAAAATTTGCCAGATTGGTTACGTTGCCTTTGAGACCCTATGGTAGCCCAAGAATGAAAATTACCCCTATGATGGCATACCATTTGCAATAGTAGACAACCCAAGGTATTGCAAACAGGGTATGTCCAGTCTTTTTTAGTAGCCACTTAGTCACAAACACTGGCCAAAACTGGCGGTTTTTTGCATTTTTCACACAAACAGATACTAACGCTAACTTTGGCCAGTGTTTGCGACCAAATGGCTACTAAAAAAGGCTGGACATACCCCATTTGCAAAACCTTGGGTTGTCTACTATTGCAAATGGTATGCCATTATGGGTGTAAATTTCATTCCTGGGCTACTATACAGCCTCAAAGGCAAAGTAACCAATCTGGTGAATTTCAATTTCAAATGTAACGTGCTATATTTGACCCTGTAACTTCCCAAAACACCATAAAACCTGTACATAGGGAGTACTGTTTTACACGTGAGACTTTGCTGAATACAAATATGTGTATTTTATTGCAGTAAAAGCAAACCGTATTATGACACTGACCGTTAAAATGTCATGTAGAACTAAAAAAATATTAAAAAAATCTTATTTTCTCCCATTTTTTTCATATTAAATTATGTTTCATAGCTAAATATTTGATATTAAATGAAAGCCCTGTTTCCCCTGAATAAAATGATATATAATAAGGGTGGGTGCATTTACTATGAAAGAGGTGTATTACGGTTGGACAGACATGTAGCGCAAATGCCAGGTTTTGTTTACATTTTGTTTCGTTCACACTGTGTACATTTGGCTCCGTCCTTAAGGGGTTAAATTCAAAGTGATTTTTATTTTACACTTCCTGTAAAGAGTCATCTAATGTTTACACTTTCTTTATTGCAAATTCTGTTTCTTAAAATTTCTTATCTCCTGCTCTGTTAATAGCTTGCTAGAACTTACAGGGGCCTCCTGTGTGTGATTAAAGTTTAATTTACAGAGCAGGAGATAAAAATATTTAAAGTAAGTTACATTCAATTGAAAATGAAACCATTTTGTTTTCATGCAGGCTGTGTCAGTCATGGCCAGGGAAGGTGTGACTAGGGCTGCATAAACAGAAACAAAAGTGATTTTTTTTTACTCCTAAATGGCAGAGAAGTAAGAGGTGAGACTGCAGGGGCATGATTTATACACCCAAACTACTTTATTAGGCTAAACTTGTTTTGGTGACTATAGTGTCTCTTTAAGTATATAAAAACACCTATATCTTGAAACTTCTTTTTTTTTATCGGAATGGAGGTAATCAGGATTTACTATGAAAAAGTAATTTGCATAATAAAAATCATTTTTATGCAGGACATTCACAGAAAAAAAATCCTATTTTTTGTCTACAATGAGATAACTGATTTGTGTTGACATTTACACTATTTAACCTCTTGGGAATCTGATATCTTTTCTTCATAAATAGATTATGACTCTAGAATTCCAAAGTGTCAAATGAAATATTAAATATGAAATGTTTATTCATCACAAAAGAAAACCTATATTTATTAATCTAATTAATGTTTCATTTACTTTGTCCGTTCATATTGGAAATTTCTTCACACTTTATGTTGGTTTTATGGTAACAGTCATATTTAGCTCTGACTTTCCTGTTTAAGGAATTACAATAAGTGAAGTTTGCCTTTAGGCTGGAATTCTCTCTCTCTCTTTCTGTGATTCGGAGAAAAAACATATTTCATGAAAAGTATCTTCTTCTACATTAACCCAGCTGCTCCAGTCCCTCCAGCAATGAATTAGTCTGAGCAGCTGCTTAACTTCAAATAAAAAAAATAAAAAAACACAACATATTTGATTGCTATAGTTATTTTTATTTATTTTTTGCGTATTTCTTTTTTTTTTTTTTTTCGTAGGCTAAAAAGTATAAAGTCCTTTCCAAACTCTTCTTACTGCAAACAATGGATATATCTCAGAAGTTGTAAAAGCAAGAGTTAGAAAGTGTTTACCAGGGTGAAGGCATTTTCAAGCTTGGTTTTCATCACTTAAACAAATAATGTTATATGTGATGTGAATAACATTGAATATATCATTACAATGTCTCCTGTCAAGAGGTGGAATATAATAGGCTGAAAGTGAATTCAGTTTGTTCTTGAATTCCATGTGTTAGAAGCAGGAAAGATGGACAAGTGAAAAGATCTGAGTGACTTTGACAAGAGCCAAACAGTGATGGTCAGATAACTGGCTCAGAGTATCTCCAAAATGCTAGCCTTGTGGTGTGTTCCTGGTATGCATTGGTTAGTACCTACCAAAAGTGGTGTAAGGAAGGACAACCAGTAAACCTGCATCAGGGTCAAGGGCACCCAAGGCTCATTGATGTACACGGGGCGCATAGACTAACCCATCTGGTCCGATCTCACAGAAGATCTACTTTTGCTCAGATTGCTGAAAAAGGTAATGTTGTCCATGACAGAAAGGTATCAGAGACCACAGTGCATTTACACTCTGCTAAAATGTAAAGTAGTAAGTGTATAGCCTGTAAGACAGTGTAAATTTTCTGTCCCCTCAAAATAACTCAACACACAGTCATTAATGTCTAAACCGTTGGCAACAAAAGTGATTACACCCCTAAGTGGAAATGTCCAAATTGAGCCCAATTAGCCATTTTCCCTCCCCAGTGTCATGTGACTCATTAGTGTTACAAGGTCTCAGGTGTGAATGGGAAGCATGTGTGTTAAATTTGGTGTTATCACTCTCACACTCTCTTATACTGGTCAATGGAAGTTCAACATGGAAGTTCAACATTGCACCTGATGGCAAGGATCTAAAAAAAAGAATTGTTGCTCTATATATAATGATGGTATATGCTATAAGAAGATTGCCAAGACCCTGAAACTGAGTTGCAGCATGGTGGGCAAGACCATACAGCAGTTTCACAGGACAGGTTCCACTCAGAACAGGCCTCCCTTTAGTCGACCAAACAAGTTGAGTGCCAATGCTCAGCGTCATAGTCATAGGTTGTCTTTGGGAAAAAGACATATGAGTGCTGCCAGCATTGCTGCATCAAATTGGTCTATATAGCTGTCGTCCCAGAAGGAAGCCTCTTCTAAAGATGATACACAAGAAAACCCGCAAACAGTTTGCTGAAGACAAGAAGACTAAGGACATGGATTACTGGAACCATGTCCTATGGTCCGATGAGACCAAGATAAAAATATTTGGTTTAGATGGTGTCAAGCATGTGTGGCGACAACCAGGTGAGGAGTACAAAGACAAGTGTATCTTGCCTACAGTCAAGCTTGGTGGTGGGAGTGTCATGGTCTGGGCCTACATGAGTGCTGCCAGCACTGGGGAGCTACAGTTCATTGAGGGAACCATGAATGCCAACATGTACTGTAACACACTGAAGCAAAGTATGATCCCCTCCATTCGGAGACTGGACCGGTGGGTATGTGTGGGAGCTGCTTGTGTTCTGTCATTGGGGGCAGTCGGTGGTGTCAAGTGCTTTGTGTTTACGGCAAGGCTTAGTTTATGGCAAGGTTATGCATGGCTGTGTATGGTAGTGACAGTGTGTGTACGGTGGGTGACTATGTGTACAGTAGTGACTATGTGTGTATGGTGGGTGACTGTTTGTGTGTAGGGAGACCAGAGGCTTAACTAAAGACCACCTGGCTCAAGTGCAACAATTGACTTGGGCCCCCCTATGTGTCTCACTCCCCCACACCCCTCCATGTGTCCCATTCCATCTCCCACAACTCTTCCATGTGTCTCATCCTCCCCCCAGCCCGTCCATTTGTCTCATTCACTCCCCCGAACCCCTCCATGTGTCTTTCCCCCCTCCCCTCTGATACCTGCATGTATCTCTCCCCCCTCCCGTCCTACACCTCCATGTTTTTTTGTAGTAAAAAATGATTGAATTTCATTAGTGAATCTTTTAAGAAAAAATAAACTTATTTTAAATTGCCCACTATAAAATGGTGTACAATTTTTTCACAAAGAGACATGTTGTATTCAATATAAAATATTGAGATATACTCACCTTAGCATTTTTCCAGCACTGCCATTTTCTTAGCTTTGTAGGTGTTATTGTTAATGTAACACCCGTATTTGGTACATCCTTGGTTCCTACTGCTGTCTCCTGTGATTTGCTCTGCTTGGGGATGCTTCCCAAGCAGAACAAACCAACTGGCTTCATTGCCAGCATACCAATATTTGAAGGCAGTCCGGATTGTGCCTAGCCAGCACTGGCAGTATTATCTAGGGGGTTTCCATAGCAATGTGGCTGCTATGCTTGGAAGAGCAGAAAGACCACCTGTGAGGATCTTTTCTGTAGTCTATTGTAGGTCAAACCATCAAACAAACTGTATAACCTTAAATATCTGCGAACCTGATGGTTTATAGTTCTGGAATAAATGATTAGTAAACATTAAATGTGAAGTAATGTGTTACTGAAATATAATTAAACATAGGTGCACTCTTGCACCATTTTTTTATGAATTAGGAGTAACACATTTGTAAACTGAAAATGAAGCAAAATGAATCTGGAAAATAAAAAACTTTTAGCACAAATAAAGAATAAATATGTGCTAGTAAGAAAAATGCTAAAAAAAATCATTGCAGAGATAAGGTCCAAAATCTTGATTTTTATTGTGCCATATTGAACATTAATTTGAATATGGAGATATTTTGCTTAAACATCTCTCATTGTACTTACATACTACATAATGAAAAACAAACAAAAACAAGCATCTGCTTAAGCCCTGTAACCCTTCTTGAATCTAGTTACTAGTCACTTTTTATACTTAGTGTATGTCTAATAAGAACTCTCCATCAATGTCGCAACCCTACACCTGGAATCCAAATTGCTATGCAAGGTGAAACATGTCAGCAAAATGTCTAGCAACTAATTAAAGCATTTGCAACCTTATACAAATGATGATCCAGTCCTGCTTAAAACAGAATTACCATATTGCTGAATATAAAAATTCAGCAGAGGACTATATAAATAACTTTACCAAAATAGACATTTAAGACTTTCGTTAACATTAATTAGAAGTCTTTTCTTCTAGTTTGTCATTATCACATGCACAGATTTTGAATTTACATATATTTACACATGCAACTACATACAGTGTTAAATGGATAAAAATAGATAGATAGATAGATAGATAGATGACAGACACAGACAGACAGACAGATTGATAGATAGATAGATAGATAGATAGATAGATAGATAGATAGATAGATGACAGACACATACAGACAGACAGATAGATAGATAGATAGATAGATAGATAGATAGATAGATAGATAGATAGATAGATAGATAGATAGATAGATAGATAGATAGATAGACAGATAGATGACAGACACAGACAGATAGACAGATAGATAGATTGATAGATAGATAGATAGATAGATAGATGACAGAGACAGACAGATAGACAGATATACAGATAGATAGATAGATAGATAGATAGACAGACAGACAGACAGATAGATAGATAGATAGATAGATTACAGACACAGACAGATAGACAGACAGACAAATATATAGATAGATAGATAGATAGATAGATAGATAGATAGATAGATAGATAGATAGATAGATAGATAGATAGATAACAGACACAGACAGACAGATAGGTAGATAGATAGATAGATAGATAGATAGATAGATAGATAGATAGATAGATAGATAGATAAATAGATAGATGACAGATACAGACAGATATATAGATAAATAGGTAGATAGATAAATTGATAGATAGATAGATAATAAACAGACAGATAAATAGATAGATAGATAGATAGATAGATAGATAGATAGATAGATAGATGGATGACAGACACAGACAGATAGACAGATAGATAGATAGATAGATAGATAGATAGATAGATAGATGACAGACACAGACAGACAGATAGACAGATAGATAGATGACAGACAGACAGACAGACAGACAGACAGATAGATAGATAGATAGATAGATAGATAGATGACAGACACAGACATATAGACAGATAGATAGATAGATAGATAGATAGATAGATAGATAGATGTCAGACACAGACAGACAGATAGATAGATAGATAGATAGATAGATAGATAGATAGATAGATAGATAGACTGATAGATAGATAGATGACAGATACAGACAGACAGATAGATAGATAGATAGATAGATAGATAATGAACAGATAGATAGACAGATAGATAGATAGATAGATGACAGACACAGACAGATAGACAGATATATATATAGACAGACAGACAGACAGACAGACAGATAGATAGATAGATAGATAGATAGACAGACAGACAGACAGATATATAGATAGATAGATAGATAGATAGATAGATAGATAGAGCATTGTGAAAAAGAAACTACACCCTCTTTGAAATCTATGGTTTTACATATTAGGACATAAAACAATCATTTGCTAAGGTAAATACAAGCTCAGATGAACAACACATGACAAATTACATATTTAACAAAATTAAAGTCAAAAAGTCAAAAACCATGTCCTTTTCTTTTCACACTTTGGCTTTGTTTTTGTTAAATAAACCATGGCTTTGTTTTTGTTAAATAAATCACGGCATGGTGCAATATGTCATGTGCTCTTGTTCACGTGAAGTTGTATTTACCTAAATTTAAGACTTACTAAGGAACAGATGATTGTTATTATGTCCTGATATAGAGAATTCAAAGAGGATGTACTTTATTTTTCCCATGACTGTAGATAGATACACAGATTAAAACTTGTAATTAAATGAAATGTTTATATACAGGAATATATTTAAAGCAATTAACATCTTTGTAATACATTAATTATCATGCTTATAATGAAATTGCTTCTTGCTTCAGGCAATAATCAAAATGCATCACGTATTCACTTACATTTGCTATGATTGGCACATTTCTTCGCAAGCAAGTCTAGAGGAAAGCTATTCTATTTTAATGATATATTCACTAAACAGAAAATTGCAGTGAACTAATAGCAAACACTTAAAATATAGTCTAAAAAATACTGATCTGATCATCTCACCCTAAATTGATTGACTGAACAGATGATGTAATAACCTCCTATACATAATAAATGCATAACTAAAGAACATGTTGTTTGATAAACATAATGTATAAGAAAATAAATATGAGCTGTTTAATAGGGATACATTAATATCTAAAGTAGCAACTCGCTAAAGTTTTAAAATAAAATTCTGTATTCCATATCAAATAGCTCTTTTTTAATCTTCTTCTTATGCCTCATATACCCGTTTACAAATCTTGTTCATAGGACATCTTGTGCATCATTTGTAGACTTGGGTATGACAGATTTTAGGCTCATGTAAAGGAGTCACAATTCCTTTTATACCAATTTGACTAAATATGTTTGTAGTCGATTAACCCCTTCAGGAGGGAGTCAATAGTACACGTTCTGATCAAAACAAAACGTAAACAAAAACTGGAATTTGCGCTATATGTCTGTTCACCCGTAATTCACTGCTGTCACATTAAGTGCACCCACACTTATTATATATCATTTTGTTCAGGAGAAACAGGGCTTTAATTTATCATTAACTATTCATATATGGAACATAATTTATTATGAATAAAAATTGTAAAAAAATTGAGAAAATAAGATTTTTTTAAAATTTGTATTTCTGTCTGACATTTTAGCTGTTAATGTCATAATACTGTTAGGTAATACTGACAAAAAATGCCCATATTTGTAATCAGCGATGTCTCACGAGTACAACAGTACCCCCCATTAACAGGTTTTATGGTGTTTTGGAAAGTTACAGGGTCAAATATAGAATGTTCCATTTTCAAATTGAAATTTGCCAGATTAGTAATGTTACCTTTGAGACGTGTGGTAGCCCAGGAATGAAAATTACCCCCATAAGGGCATACCATTTGAAAAAGTAGACAACCTATTGGGGTATGTTTAGTCTTTTTTAGTAGCCACTTAGTCACAAACACTGGCCAAAGTTATCGTTCATATTTGTTTTTGTGTGAAAAAAGCATAAATCGAATATTTGGCCAGTGTTTGTGACTAAGTGGCTACTAAAAATGACTGGACATACCCCATTTGCAATACCTTGGGTTGTCTACTTTTGCAAATGGTATGCCGTCATGGGGGTAATTCTTGTCCCTGGGCTACCATACGGTCTCAAAGGCAACATAACCAATCTGGCAAACTTCATTGTCAAAAAAATGAAATGCAAGCCTTATATGTGACTCTCTAACTTTCCAAAACACAATAAAACCTGTACATGGGGGGTATTGTTATTCTTGAGAGACTTCACTAAACACAAATATTAGTGTTTTAAAACAGTAAAACATATTACAACAATAATATAGTCCATAAAAGTGCCATTTGTTTGAAAAAAATGAAAAAAACATCACTTTTACTTAAAATATCATCGTTGTAATACAATTTACCAGTTTGAAACACTAATATTTGAGTTCAGCGAAGTCTCCCGAGTAAAACAGTACCCCCTATGTAACAATAGCCTTACTAGTACTCTACCTCTGTTGGGTAATGTGGAGGGCAGACAGGTGATAGTGTCAGGATTACTAATTGATGCAGCACGTAGCATTATGTCACACCTAGGACTAAAAGGTAACGTTTTACCAGGCCTTAGAATAGTCAGACTTAACTTACTAAAGAATAGTCAGGATACTTGCTGAGGTCGGGGGGCATAGAATGGGACACAACAATAAGGGAAAGCCTGAAGTCAGGGATACCGGAATACAGGGAAGTTAAACAAAGCCAAAGTCAAAAAACAGAAATAAACGCTCAGGAACACACTCTCGGACAACCACTAGGGAAACCACGACAGGGCAATGAGGAAAAGTAAATTTGAGCTTAAATAAGTGCTTTACAGTTCTGATTGGCAGAAAACGGCCTTTGACCTCAAAACATGCCTGCGCGTCTCCTGCATGACGTCACACGCACGCCAATGTCGTCATTAATGTGGGCGGACATGGGGGTATAATTTGGCGTGGATCCACAGTGGCCGGCGTACATCGACATGTTGCAAGAGTCAATAAGACAGACGCATGGCCGCTAGGCACAAATACCGCAAGGTGAGGAGGAATATGTTACATTACCCCCCCACCTGAAGACCGCCCACTGGGCTGGCCGGACCAGGCATGAGAGGAAATTTGGCACGAAAAGAATGAGTTTTGCAGGCAGCATGGATGTCAGAGGCCAGAACCCAAGAACGTACAGCAGGCCCATACCCCCTCCAATCCACTAAATACTGTAAGGTGCCATGAGAAAACCTGGAATCAATAATGGAGGAGACCTCATACTCCTTCTGTCCAATGGAGGAGGGGGAACACTCAGGACAGTATTTCTATTGCAAACAAGTGGCTTGAGCAAAGAGACATGAAAGGTATTAGGAATCCGCAAGGAGGCAGGGAGAGCCAAAGAATACGAGACAGGATTAATCTTACAAAGTATACGAAATGGACCAAGGAAACTAGGAGCAAACTTCATGCTAGGAACTTTAAGCTTGATGTTGCGCAATGATAACCACACCCGCTCACCCACTTGGAAAACAGGGTTGGCACCCTGCCGTTTATCAGAATAAAATTTGAAACGGTCAGCCACAGTTTCTAGAGCAAAGTACACTTTGATCCAAGTATCACGAATGGAAGCAAGGTGGTCATCCAAAGCAGGGATTGCTGTATCAGAAAAGACAGTCGGCAGAACAGTAGGATGACTACCGTTATTAATAAAGAATGGGTTATGTCCAGAAGAGTCATGGTCAGCATTGTTCCTAGCAAACTCGGCCCAGGGTAGTAATTCGTACCAATTATCCTGAGTGTTATTTACAAAACAACGCAAATATAATTCCAATGACTGGTTAGCCCACTAAGCCGTGCCATTAGTTTGGGGGTGATACGAGGAAGAAAAAGACAATTCAATGCCCAGCTGTTTATTGATAGCCCTTTAAAACCAAGAGACAAACTGAGAACCCCTGCCAGATACAATATTGTGAGGAATGCCATGCAGTCGGACAATCCCACGTATAAAGATAAGAACCAGGTCTTGTGAGGATGGCAATTTTTTGAGTGGAACGAAATGAGCCATCTTAGAAAAACGGTCAACCACCATAACAATAGTGGTATAGCCATTAAAATTAGGCAGTTCATCAATGAAAACCATGGACTAATGGGACCATTAAACATTAGACACAGGAAGTGGTTGTAACAAGCCACATGGAAGCTTATGAGGAACTTTCAAAACTGCGCAAACAGAGCAAGCCTGCAAATAATCTTTAACGTCTTTCCTAAGAGTATCCCACCAAACTGATCTCATGATCGTAGAAATGGATTTATTAATGCCTGGGTGTCCAGCAGTCCCGTTGTTGTGGAACACACTCATGACATTCACTCTTTCACACAATGGAACAAACAATTTATCTAACGGTGTATTGCCTGAGACTGAGCCTCCATGATGGCATCAAGCAGAGGTGAAGACAATGAAAGGACAATGGAATCGATAATACATTCAGGAGAAACAATAGGGAACTTTTCTTGTTCCTGCACTGATTCAGTATCAGACTGTCTAGACAAGGCATCCGCCTTCACGTTTTTGGGACCATGTCTGTAAGTTATAATAAAAGTTAAAGCGAGATAGGAACAAAGACCATCTAGCCTGTCTAGAAGACAGTTGCTTAGCGTCCCCTGTGTATGCCAAATTCTTGTGGTCAGTAATGATCAAAAGGGGATCCTTGGAACCCTCCAAAAGATGACGCCACTCTTTAAGCGCTAATTTAATGGTCAACAACTCTCTATTGCCAATATCATAATTACGCTCAGCGGAGAACAATTTTTTAGAGAAGTACCCACATGGATGAGAGAGAACAGCCCCTACCCCAGTTTCGGGGCATCAACCTCCAGTATGAATGGTTTGCTAGTGTTAGGATGAATTAATATATCAGCGGATGCAAACCTTTGTTTGAGAAGTTCAAAAGCCTCTATAGCGTCCTTAGACCATATCATACTACTAGCCCCCTTGCATGTCACATTGGTGATGGGGGCTATCACAGAAGAGAACCCTTTAATAAATCTTTTGTAGTAATTGGCAAACCCAATGAACCTTTGAATGGCTTTTAGTCCATTAGGCAAAGGTCAATCTATAACAGCTTCTAGTTTCTGAGGGTCCATCTTAAAACCAGAAGTAGGAATGTTATACCCCAGAAATTGTACTTCAGTCAGTTTGCAATAAAGTTGATTGTTAAGTAAAGTTTGCAATACTTGTTTGACCTGTTTGTGGTGAGTCTGAAGGTCATGAGAATAAATAAGGATATCATCCAGGTACACCAGGAAAAATGAATAAATATAGTCCCTGAGTACATCATTATTAAAGTCCTGGAACACAGCTGGCGCATTGCATAACCCGAAGGGCATAACAAGGTATTCATAGTGCCCACTTCTAGTGGTAAATGTCATTTATCACTCGTGATTTTCTATAATCCTTACCAAATTGTATGCACTCCAGAGGTCAAGTTTAGTAAAGATTTTAGCAATCTGGAGTCCGTCAAACAATTTGGAAATGAGTGGAATTGGATAGGCATTTTTAATTGTGATCTTGTTTAGTGCCCTATAGTCAATGCATGGACGTAACTCTCCATCTTTTCTTTCTACAAAAAAGAAGCCTGCACCAGCAGGCAAGGATGATGTTGCCCTTACTTACTTAGGGAGTCTTTGATGTATTCCTCCATTATTCTACTTTCCTGTGGTGATAAGGCATACACTCCTCCCGGGTAATAGATTTATGGAATAGTTGTATGACCTATGAGGAGGTAGAGTATTGGACTGATTTTTACTGAATACCTCCTTAACCTCCCAATACTGTATGGGAACCTCTGGGTTCTGATGTGTAGTAGTGGGTAATGTAATGATGCCCACTCTTTTAGTAATGTGCAACATACATCTCTCAATACAGTCCTTGCCCCATTCCAATATCTCCCTAGTTGCCCAGTCGATATGAGTATTATGCTAAATAAGCCAAGGGAATCCTAATATGATGGGACAAGACGGAGAAGCAATTATTTTGAATGTTATGTCTTCCTTGTGTAGAGCACCAATGGAAATGTTAATGGGCAAGGTTTCGTGGGTGAGAGAGGGGTCTCCTGTCAATAGCTTCAACAGCCAGAGTGTATAATCTCTCATTGATAGGTATGGAATGTTTTTTGACAAAATGTATATTGATGAAGTTTCCTGCCACACATGAGTCTATCAGGGCTTTGCATGAAAAGTCCTTCCTATTACATTTGGCTGTAATCTCAAGAAGGAGTCTATTTTTGTTAATCCCATAGGACATATCCATTACACCTAAGACCTGTCCCCTTAGGGTTCGTATGGGACAAGAACTCCTCATATGTCCTCTTCTGCCACAGTATAATCATAGACCCTATTTTCTCCTATATTGTCTTTCTTCTTATGACCGTCTAGTGACCCCCAACTGCATGGGTACAGGTTCGGACTGTACCAGGAGGTCAGAATGGGAATAAGGGAAAGTTAGGGATACCAGAATACAGCGAAGTCAAACAAAGCCAAAGTCAAAAACCGGAAATAAACACTCAGGAACACACTCTTGTACAACCACTAGGGAAACCACGACAGGGCAGGAGGAAAAAATTATTTGAGCTTAAATAAGTGCTTTACAGTTCTGATTGGCCGAAAACAGCCTTTGACCCAAAACGTGCGTGGGCGTCTCCAGCGTGACATCACGCACATGCTGACTTCGTCATTGACGGGGGCGGATGTCGGGGTATAATTTGGTGTGGATCCGCAGTGGTCGGTGTCCATCAACATGTTGCAAGAGTCAGTTATACAGACGCACGGCCGCTGGGCGCAAATACCGCAAGGTGAGGAGGAATATGCTGCAGATAATCTGTGCAATGTAAGCCTAAAATGTAGGGCCTAGCCCTCATATGAAAAGCACATGTATTCATTTCCAACCATGATTATGTGTAGTGTTGTTGACTCCTTCTTTCCTTTGAAAATTTCCTATGCATTCCAGTTGATAAACTTTAGTTAGAGATTCAGAATTAATGTTTGATAACTACATGTTTAGATCTCTTGTCTACAATCGCTTGGTGGGCTGATATCTGGTTTGTGGGAAAAAAAAGTTTGGCATTATAGTCATTGAGTCTAAAGAACCACATTGTGTAGCTAAGCTATCTATTTTACCATCTGGATTACCACAAACTGAGTTTTTTCAAATCTTGGTTACATCAAAACAATTTTTTCAGTCCATGTGTGGACATTCATCATGATTCTGTTGAAAGTACACACATAGACTGAAACATTGTTTTGAATAAAACTAAGCTGAGATTAAGAAGTCCACTGAGTGTTTTCCTTCATGGTAATCTACATTTATTTGGCTGGAAGGGCACTTTGGAGATTATATTTGAAGAGCAAGTGCAGAACCGTTGAATATATTTTACCATATACATGTTGAATTTACTAAATTTAAAATAACATAGCTACATTTCCAATTCAGTCTAGTTAGATTTTTAAATATTTATTTTTTCTGACTTACCTTTACAAGTTGATTATCAGCTCACTCCAATTCCCACTGTAGGAAATTGACCCTTTAATACCGGGTACATAGTTTCTATCAAATCATCTCTTATTAACCCCCCCCCCTGTTGACTTCTGTGCCTTTGTCCATCCAACATTGCCCAGTGTTGATGATGAAATAAAATTTACAGCCGATCAGGCTCCAAGTTGCATCTTCCAGGAGCATTGTCTCATATGGACGCTTCTGTACTATCATCTTATGATGCTATGCTATGGAGTGTCTTTTACACAAGTTATAGGGAAGTATAGATACTGGTAGTTGTTAAAATCTTTTTTTTATAAATAATTGCTAAAATTATATTAGAGTATATATATAAAGGTAAGAAGAAGGAGAAGGGAGATCAGTAGCTATGGGTCTTCAGGCTATGGAGTGGTGATAGTCTGATTAGGATACAAAAATAGAATTATGCCAATCGAGTACCAACTACAAATAGAGATGTAAAGAGTAATACAAACCTACCTCCATTCAAACTATAGCCCTATCCGTGCCTTCAAAGGTACCTAGAGAAATTCCCAATACTAATGCTGTTACTGAGGTTCCTATAACACTTATGAGAGAAAATGTGGTTTGGTAGTTGCTGGTATATACATTAGGCCTGATTTACTGAACAGCAGCCTGAGGTTTGAGAGTTAAATGTCCCAGGGAGAGATGTTAGGTTTGCAGGATGCATTACTGGTACTCTGCAAACCAAGGTATGGGTCCCTGGGGTGGAGCTCTTGGAGAGCAGGGTGGGCTAGTGCTCCAATAGCACCAGCTGCTAAGCAACAGTCGGACCAGAACTTTTATTTTGCTTAGTAGTTTCACTTGTGTCTAATTGCACCTCACCTGTATCTGATCAATTAGCTAGCAGGCTTTTAAAAAGAAGGGATCAGCATGCTGCAGAGTGAGGAGGAAAAGCCAGAGGAATGGTGTCTTGCAGTTATACTTTTTGTAAATTGGCAAGTGGGAAAGCCACCCAATACCAGATAGGGATTTGCTGTGTATAGTAAGTGCTCAAGCAGGAGCAAGGAATTTTGTTTTGTTTGTTTTTCATTTTTGAAACACCTGTGTATATATATTTCACCAAATAAATCTGAAGAACTGAGCTGGATGTGTCCTGGACTTTCATTACCCTAGAAGGCTGTGGTTACAAGATCTGTGACAAAATCCTACCTGGAAAAGAGGTGGTGTGTTACACACTATATTGCTGTTCCTATCTGTGCCTTCAAGGGAACCTTGAAAAATTATATCCTAACTCTAGAGCTAGTGTCTCCCTTCCTCCTAAAAAATCACTAAAGTACCAAATAAGAAAACGAACAAATAATAAAAAAGTGAAGTAATAATAAAAGTGAAAAAGAGGACAAATGATCCCATCAAAGAAAAGAATCTGATAGTTCTGTTCGTTATTACAGTCTGATCTCGTTAGTAGATGGGTATCATAAGAGCCCCTGACGTGTGCGTTGTGCCAACAGGCTCATTAGAAGGGAGCCTGCTCGTTAGAAGGGAGCCTGTTTTACATATACATAGAAAGGGGCCCAAGAGGTCATGTTGCCCAGGTGTCAAGAAGGCTGTCAGTTCGTCCCACCTGTTACCTGACCTTGGATTGCATCTCCGCTGCCTCATCGTTGCTGAACCTTTGCTGCCCAGATTTATTACCTTTGCCTGACTTTGCCTTTGCTTTGCCCCTATTGGATTTGTTTGCTTTGGACTTCTGTTTGTTATTTTTGCAAGTACAAGTTCTACATCTTGGATTTCATATATTTAACCACGATAGTTTTCTACATTTTATCCTACATTTTTGTACATTTCGAGATTATCATGTTACCTACTAACATGAGAAATTAAAGTGAATTTGAAATTTAAGTTTGGAGTAGCTGAACTGAAACCATAGCTGATTTGGAGAATTTTTTACAGTTTGACTATTTTGAGCTTAAACTTGAAATTCACACTGAATTCACATATCCCACAGCAATTCACAATTGTAAGAGGTAGATATCTACAGGTGAGGTTGTTGACTGGGATTTGAACCTGTATTTACCAGGTTTCAAGGATAACTTTTCTTGACATTGCATAATCAAAATACAAATACATATTACTGTAGTTTAGAGAATTATCTCCATATGCCTAAAAGTTTCTAGACATGATTTTTTTTTGGGGGGAGGGAGGTGATTTGTACAGGAAGTGAAAAGTTCTGATTTCTATGTATTCCAGATTTTGGCAGTAATCCATCTTTTCCTTAAGTATAGGGCACATTACAGTATTATAAAAAGTACCTTAAAAATCTACAGTCTTAAATCTCTATTGCACGTTTCTTAATGGTAATTAAGAAATGATCACATCAAAATGTGAAACCAGGGTGGGTACATTTGTTTTACTCCACCAAGTACATATTGTGTGGACTTTTTGATTACCCAACTCGTTTCACTGACTCTTAGCATGATACAACGCTTAGTGGATCTTGCTCGTAATCAATCATGTTATTCTTAGACAATGTTGCTGGATTACAATCTACTGAACTATTTCAGATGCATGTGTTTTTGATAATTACATGCTTATCACAATTTATTGCCGACATACTGGAGAATTATTGTAACTCTATAGATAAGATTCTAATCATATAATTGTATAACAGATAAAAGTATTCCAATGCATAATCACCATATATTGTGTTCTAATTTCCAACTGATGATGGATTTTCTTTGTAAAAATGCATCCATATCCTGCATGATGTGAATAGCCATTTAAATATATACAGTAGATGGAATGTATTTTATTCATTGATGCATGTTCATTGCAGGTATTTTTTATAGAAAATATGCTGTGATGTAGCTTTCCTACTCGTCAAATATAATAATTTTGAAATGTACAAACAGTATTTTCAACACCTATTTTCATTCCTGTCAATGTGGAGTTTTCTGTATATGTTTATGTGTTGTGGTGTGTTCCATTGCTCAATGTAATCTTTTTCCAGGAACAACGAAAAAAGAAAAGCATTAAATTGCTTTGCCCAGATCTGTTTTACTTGCTATTCCCTGAGCATTAGATTGATTGACAATTTCTTTTTTAATGATCACCTTTGGAATATTCAGGTCTAAAGTTACACTCTTCCTTACTTACAAAATGTTGGCTCAAAGTCAATGCTTCTCTGCTTAATTTATTCTCATTGATTATTTTACAATTAAAAGGAAGGATTTTTAGTAACTATCACCGTGAGTAGCAATATTAATATTTATTTGACTACTTTTTTTGTTTCTTGTTATAATATTCCTTTTTTTGCATTAATACAAATGAGCTGTTGGGGAAAATAATAAAATAAAAACAAAAGAAGCAAAGCAAAATAAAAACTGTGTCAGGTATGTATTCTCTTCTTTTTTTGCGTCTCTGGTGTTCTGAACTTTCATCTCAGTTGTTGCATGATGATAAGATGAAGCAACACTGTTTTGTGAGCAAGACTAGAAATATTGGGCAGATGGCCCATTTGCTGTTTTTATGTGAGGGGAATTTTTGAGTTTCACAGCTGACTTTTCAGTGCTTGTGGTTTTCTGGAGAAAAATACAATGTTTAAGGTTACCTAGTATTATTGCTAACACTATAGTGCCCTCTGGTCCTCTACTATCCCCATAGCATATAAGTGGTTAAAAAAAACTTTTATTTACTCACCCAATTCTAGCACCGATGTCCCTTGGAGTTGGGTCAGAGGTCCGCCTCAATTGACATCATCCACGAGTACATTAGGGTCTCCCTGTGGGAAAGCACTGAATCAATGCTTTCCTATGGGTATTTCACTGATGCTGAATGTCCTCAGGCAGAATGTGAGAACTTCCAGTATCATTTCAGGGACCCAGAATCCAATAAACTACCGTCTCAGTACTGTTTTACATTGCAGCACTAAGGAGGACCGGGACATTGCACCCAGACTACTCCAATGAGATGAAGTTGTCTGGGTGGCTATAGTGTCCCTTAACACCTTAACCCCTTCCCGACCGAGGACGGTTCAGGACCGTCATCGGCATTTTTGGCTTGCAGACCGATGACAGTTCTGAACCGTCCTAACGGTCAGAGGTACTTACCTGATCACCGTCGTTCCCCCGGCGGCGATCAGCGTTACTCCCGTTGTGGGGAGACTGCCTGCAGCCCAGACAGTCTCCCCACACTGGATTAGGACCCCTGTGGCCATGTGATCGCTCAACACAGCGATCACATGGTCACAATAGGTGTCCATGTGTCTGCCTGCAGGGGAACTGTCTGTGCTGACAGGCAGTCTCCCTGCAAGTGTAAAATCAGAAAAAAAAATAAAGTTAGTGTTAATTAAAAAAATAATAAATAATTATATATGTGTATATATGATATATAGACATATATTATATCTATATAATATATGTCTATATATCATATATATAATGTCATACTAAGTGTATTTTTATATTAATATGTACTTATATTAATATAAAAATACACTTATAATTAAATTACACACGTATATATATAATATATATAATAACTATATATATTGTATATATATATTATTATAAAATATAAATAATAAGTAATTTAAATTAAATATTTTTTTTAAAATAATAATAAAAATTAAAAAAAATTATATATCTATATGAAATTTTATTCTAACTGTATTTTAAAATTAATATATATATATTTATATCAAAATACACTTAGAATGAATTTGTATATATATCTATGTATATATAAATAAATAAAAATAATACGAAATATACATATGTCCATATACAAAATTACATAAATAATTATATAAATATACACGTAGACTTAAACTATATAAATATGCATATATATTTAAATTCTACGTGCGTATTTATGTAATATTTTTACATAATTCAGTAATTTTATTGATTGCAATTTGAGGGACCTGCCTGCCAACCCAGGCCGAAATTCCAGAGAATTTAATTTGCTAGCACTGTATTTTACCCTGTAACGTTCTACGACACCCTAAAACCTGTACATGGGGGGTACTGTTTTACTCGGGAGACTTCGCTGAACACAAATATTAGTGATTTAAAACAGTAAAACATATCACAGCGATGATATTGTCAGTGAAAGTTACTTTTTTAGCATTTTTCACACACAAACAGCACTTTTACTGATGATATAATTGTTGTGATACATTTTCCAGTTTTTAAACACTAATATTTGTGTTCAGCGATGTCTCCCGAGTAAAACAGTACCCCCCATGTACAGGTTTTATAGCATTTTTGAAAGTTACAAGGTCAAATATATGGGTCAAATATTTTTACATTGAAAATGGCCAGGTTGGTTACGTTGCCTTTGAGAGCGTATGGTAGCCCAGGAATGAGAATTACCCCATGATGGCATACCATTTGCAAAAGAAGACAACCCAAGGTATTGCAAATGGGGTATGTCCAGTCTTTTTTAGTAACCACTTGGTCACAAACACTGGCCAAAATTAGCGTTCAATTTAGTTTTTTTACTTTTTTCACACACAAACAAATATGAATGCTTACTTTGGCCAGTGTTTTCGACTAAGTGGCTACTAAAAAAGACTGGACATACCCCATATTGAATATCCTGGGTTGTCTACTTTAAAAAAAATATGTACATGTGGGGTGTTATTCAGAGATTTATGACAGATAATAGTGTTACAATGTCACTATTGATAAATTTTAAAAATGTATGTTTTGAAACCGCAATATCCTACTTGTACCTATAGCCCTATAACATGCAAAAAAAGCAAAAAAGCACGGAAACACTAGGTATTTTTAAACTCAGGACAAAATTTTGAATCTAATTAGCAGTTTTTTTCATTCGCTTTTGTAGATGAGTAAAAGATTTTTCAAGTAAAAGTCAAAAAACATGTATTTTTTTTCAATTTTTCATCATATTTTTTTATTTTTTTTAAATTAAAATACATGAGATTATATAAATAATGGTATGTAAAGAAAGCCCCTTTTGTCCTGAAAAAAACAATATATAAATTGTATGGGAACAGTAAATGAGAAAGCGGAAAATTACAGCCAAACACAAACACCATAAAAGTGTAAAAATATGCCTGGTCGCAAATGTACAACATCGCAAAAACAGTCCAGTCCTTAACCCCTTAAGGACGGAGCCAAATGTACACATTGTGAACAAAACAAAATGTAAACAAAACCTGGCATTTGCGCTACATGTCTGTCCAACCGTAATACACCTCTTTCATAGTAAATGCACCCACCCTTATTATATATCATTTTATTCAGGGGAAACAGGGCTTTCATTTAATATCAAATATTTAGCTATGAAACATAATTTAATATGAAAAAATGGGAGAAAATACGTTTTTGGATTTTTTTAGTTCTACATGACATTTTAACGGTCAGTGTCATAATACTGTTTGCTTTTACTGCAATAAAATACACATATTTGTATTCAGTAAAGTCTCACGTGTAAGACAGTACCCCCTATGTACAGGTTTTATGGCGTTTTGGGAAGTTACAGGGTCAAATATAGCACGTTACATTTGAAATTGAAATTCGCCAGATTGGTTACGTTGCCTTTGAGACTGTATAGTAGCCGGGAATGAAATTTACACCCATAATGGCATACCATTTTGCAATAGTAGACAACCCAAGGTATTGCAAATGGGGTATGTCCAGTCTTTTTTAGTAGCCATTTGGTCACAAACACTGGCCAAAGTTAGCGTTAGTATTTGTTTGTGTGAAAAATGCAAAAAAGCGCCAATTTTTGGTCAGTGTTTGTGACTAAGTGGCTACTAAAAAAGACTGGACATACCCCGTTTGCAATACCTTGGGTTGTCTACTATACAAATGGTATACCATCATAGGGGTAATTTTCATTCTTGGGCTACCATAGGGTCTCAAAGGCAACGTAACCAATCTGGCGAATTTTAATGTGAAAAAAATGAAACGCAAGCCTTATATTTGACGCTGTAACTTTTGAAAACACCATAAAACCTGTACATGAGTGGTACTGTTGTACTCGGGAGACTTCGCTGAACACAAATATTTGTGTTTCAAAACAGTAAAAAGTATCACAGCAATAATATTGTCTGTGTAATGCTGTTTGTGCGTGAAAAATGCAAAAAACGTCACTTTTACTGGCGATATCATCGTTGTAATACATTTTACTGTTTTGAAACACTAATATTTGTGTTCAGCGAAGTCTCCCGAGTAGAACAGTTCCCCCCATGTACAGGTTTTATGGTGTCTCGGAAAGTTATAGGGTTAAATATAGTGCTAGCAAATTAAATTCCCTTTACTTTCGGCATGGGTTGTCATGCAGGTCCTGCTAATTGTAATTAATTAAGATACCTAATTATGTAAAAATATTACATAAATATATATGTAGAATTAATATATGTATATATATACATATGTGAATCTATATGTGTATATCTATATAATTTTTAAAAAATATTTTTATTTATATATAGGTATATATATAGTGATATATACGTATATATTTATGTATATAGATATATATATTATTTCGTTCTACGTGTATTTTGATATATATATATATATATTAATTTCACAAAACAGTTAGAATGAAATAACACACATCTATATATTTTTTAATTATTTATTTTTAATTATTTTTTTAATTTTATTTTTTAACGTATTTACATTTTAATTTTTGTTATGATATATATAAATATATATATAACAATAATTATATATATATTTAATCAGTATCAGTCTACGTGTAATTTGATATTAATATATATATATATAATTATATATATATATTAATAGTAAAATACACCTAGACGGTGTACATGTGTGTATGTATATGTGTATATATATATACTTAGATCATATATATATAATATATACATATGACCTAAGTATATATTATTTTTTTTTTACACCAATAAATTTAATTTTTATTTTATTTCCAGCCAGCAGGGGGACCACCTGTCATTACAGGCAGCCCCCCTGCTGGCAATGCAGGAGGCAGCCTACCCGGCCATGTGATTGTGGGGTCCTAGCTAGGACCCCACTCTCACATGGCCGGGGAGCACCGGAGGAGAAGGATCTGCCGCAGGGGGGCTCCCTGGGAGTCCCCCCCACCGCGATCGCCGGCGTGGGACCGCCGGCGACCGGGTAAGTTAACAAAAACCGGAGGGCGTACAATTACGCCCGGCGGCGTTTAGAGCCGCCTATAATAGGGCGTAATTGTACGTCCTCCGGTTTTAAGGGGTTAAGGGGTTAAGACCACAGCCAAATGTACAAGTTGTGATCAAAACAAAATGTAAACAAAACCTGGCATTTGCGCTATATGTCTGTCCAACCGTAATTCACCACTTTCATATTAAATGCACCCACACTTATTATATATCATTTTATTCAGGGGAAACAGGGCTTTCATTTAACATCAAATATTTAGGTATGGAACATAATTTAATATGAAAAAATATAAAAAAATGGGAGAAAATAAGAATTTTTAAAAATATTTTTAGTTCTACGTGACATTTTAACTGTGAATGTCAAAATACTGTTTGCTTTTACTGCAGTAACATACTCATATTTGTATTCAACGATGTCTCACGTGTAAAACCATACTCCCTATATACAGGTTTTGTGGTGTTTTGGGAAGTTACAGGGTCAAATATAGCGTGTCACATATTCCAGTTTTTTCACTTTGAAATTCGCCAGATTGGTTACGTTGCCTTTGAGACCATATGGTAGCCCAGGAATAAGAATTACCCCCATGATGGAATACCATTTGCAAAAATAGACAACCCAAGTTATTGCAAATGGAGTATGTCCAGTCTTTTTTAGTAGCCACTTGGTCACAAACACTGGCCAAAGTTAGTGTTAATATTTGAAAATGCAAAAAACGAATTTGAACGCCAATTTTGGCCAGTTTTTGTGACTAAATGGCTACTAAAAAAGACTGAACATACCCCATTTGTCTACTATTGCAAATGGTATGCCATCATGGGGGTAATTTTCATTTCTGGGCTACCATACGGTCTCAAAGGCAATCTGGCGAATTTTTATGCGAAAAAACTGAAAAGTAAGCCTTATATTTGAGTCTGTAACTTTTGAAAACACCATAAAACCTGTACATGAGGGGTACTGTTATACTCGGGAGACTTCGCTGAATACAAATATTAATGTTTCAAAACGGTAAAACGTATCACAACAATTATATTGTCAGTGTAAGTGCCATTTGAGTGTGAAAAATGCAAAAAATTTCACTGTCACTGTCGATATCGTCGTTGTACTACATTTTACTGTTTTGAAACACTAATATTTGTGTTCAGCAAAGTCTTTGCAGTAAAACAGTACCCCCCATGTACAGGTTTTATGGTGTCTTGGAAAGTTACAGGGTTAAAGATAGTGCTAGAAAATGTAATTCCTTGAACTTTCGGCCTGGATTGTCACGCAGTTCCTCCAAATTGTAATTAATAAAATGACCTGATTAGGTAAAATTATTACATAAATATATACGTAGAATTATTATATATATATATATATGTGTGTATATATATATATATATATATATATATATATATATTATTTTGTTCTACATGTATTTTGATATCAATATATATATATTTTAAAATACAGTTAGAATGAAATTACGCATGTATATATATTTTGTATCTATTTATTTTTTATTTATTTTATTTTTTAGCGTATTTATATATTAATTTATTTTTTATTTTATATATATATATATATATATATATATATATATTCCACTGGTACCCCGCACACACTTTCAAAAATCAAAAACTGCCGGGTGCATGACAGCCATAGCCAGAAATTACAAAATATAATGAAAATAAGGCTTGCACTCACGGTCTGTAATAATGGTAACATATTTCTTCTTTATTCCAATATTCTTAAAACATATTTGTAGTCATCAAATACAAAAAATACATTTACAAACATTTGCCTTTAAATAGCTAAACAGACTAATTTTTTAATCATTGAAAACACTCACCACCTGTGTTACCAATCGCCCGGTGTCTCTCGCATTGTAGTACGCATGTGTGAACACGCCGATACCCGGAAGTAGCGTGCTCGCATCATCATCCGTTGGTGGGATTACCCGCTATGTTTACAAGCTCCCCGGCAACGAGATAATCCTACAGAGCGCCCGGGCGGGTACAGGGTGATCAAACACATAGATTAAAATAACAATCCACAGATATAAGTCTAACAGCATGGTATGGGAAAGCATCCTAATCAAATTTGAACGTAGTTGTAAAACTGCAACGGCTCCTACGTACAAAAGAACTGAATCAATGCACACCTACTGCTAGATGCTTATATCTAGCCTGTTGTACACAAGGAACATATAAATAACCTCAATACATATACAGTGATGTTAATATAAATCTCCAACCATTTCCAAGCACACAATAAAAATACTTTTTTAACCCCTTCAGGACGGAATCAATAGTACACGTTCTGATCAAAACAAAATGTAAACAAAAACTGGAATTTGTGCTATATGTCTGTTCACCCGTAGTTCACCTCTTTCATATTATATGCGCCCACACTTATTAGATATCAGTTTGTTCGAGAGAAACAGGGCTTTCATTTCATATCAAATATTTATATATGAAGCATAATCTATTATGAATAAAATAAAAAAAACTGTTAGAAATTTAAATTTAAAAAAAAAATCTGTAGTTCCGCCTCACATTTTAGCTCTAAATGTCATAATACTGTTAGCTTTTACTGCAAGAAAAGCACATATTTGGATTCAACAAAGTCTCACGAGTACAACAATAGCCCCCCATTAACAGTTTTTACGGTGTTTTGGAAAGTTAAAGGGTCAAATATAGCCCATTCCATTTTTCAGTTTTTTCACATTGAAATTTTCCAGATTAGTAAAGTTACCTTTGAGACAGTGTGGTAGCCCAGGAATGAGATTTACCCCCATAATGGCATACCATTTGCAAAAGTAGATTACCCAAGGTATTGCAAGTGGGGTATGTTCAGTCTTTTGTAGTAGCCACTTAGTCACAAACACTGGCCAAACGTAGCATTCATATTTGTTTTTGTGTGAAAAAAGCAAAAAAAATAATATTTGGCCAGTGTTTGTGACTAAGTGGCTACTAAAAATGACTGGACATACCCCATTTGCAATACCTTGGGTTGTCTACTTTTGCAAATGGTATGCCATCATGGGGGTTATTCTTATTCCTGGGCTACCATACGGTCTCAAAAGGCAACATAACCAAGCTGGAAAATTTCAATGTAAAAAAAAAAATGAAATGCAAGCCTTATATTTGACTCTCTAACTTTCCAAAACACCATAAAAACTGTACATAGGGGTACTGTTATTCTTGGGAGACTTCATTGAACACAAAAATAAGTGTTTTAAAACAGTAAAACATATTACAACAATAATATCATCAGTAAAAGTGCAGTTTGTGTGTGAAAAATGCAAAAAAACTAATTTTTACTAAAATTATCATTGTTGTAATACAAGTTACCATTTTGAAACACTAATATTTGTGTTCAGCGAAGTCTCCCAAGTAAAACGGTACCCCCCATGTACAGGTTTTATGGTGTCCTGGAAAGTTACAGGGTTAAATATAATGCTTGCAATTCAAATTCTCTGCACTTTTTGCTTGGGTTGCCAGGCATATCAATCAAATTTTAACTAACAAAATCACATAATTATGTTAAAATATTACTTAAATATACACGTAGAATTTAAATATATATATATACATATATATGTATTTAAAGTCTACACGTACACGTATGTAGTTATTTATGTAATTATATATATTTATCTGTATATATATATATTTGTGGTTATTTGTATTTTATATATAGATAGATATATATATATATATAGAATGTCATTCTAATTGTATTTTGTTACCAATATATATATATATATATATATATATATATATATATATATATATATATATATATATTAATAACAAAATACAGTTAGAATGAAATAACATATGTATATATAAATTATTTAAATTTTTTAAAAATATTTTATTTATTTATTTTATTATTTTATTTATTATTGTAATTATACGTGTATATATAAATATAATATATATATATATATATGTATATATATAATATATATATATATATAATATATATATCTTATATATATGTAACGTCATTCTAAGTGTATTTTAATACTAATATATGTACTTATATTAATATTAAAATACATTACGTATCACGTTACATATATATAAGATGTATATATTTTATATTTATAATATATATATATTATATATATATATATATATATATATATATATATAGATAGATAGATAGATAGATAGATATGAATTTTATTTATTTTAAAACATGTCTAATGATTTTATTTTACACTTCCCACCACCAGGGGGACTGTCTGACATTTCAGACAGTCCCCCTGCTGCCAGATCCACAGCCAGCTATAGGGGGCCATGTGATCGCTCTGTCAGGCAGCCCTCTGAAGAGGATCACGGCGGAGATGAGTGAATTTCACCTCCTGGGGGCTTAAGCCATTACGGCGTTCTATGCCGCTGAAACGGCTTTAAAGCCCATTTAAATGGGGACGGCATAGAACGCCGTAACGGTGTTAAGGGGTTAAATCACTTTACAAATGGTAAACCAGACAAAAAAAATAACAAATACAACCATATCCAAGTACACAATAACAATAATTTTGCATTAAATATATTGATTTTTTACCATCGTGAAAATTGATTTCATGATTTAGAGTCTGCAATAGAACCCTTCAAATAACGTCTTAAATAAAGCTAATTTCCATATTGTCTTGATTATAGGACTACCTTTTAATCCTATATGGGTCTAAAATATAATGTGCTTTCTGGTACTTTATCTTAGGTAATTTTACTATGCTAGCCTTTTAAATTAAGACACTTCTGACACGGTATATTTTACATATTTTAATTCTTGAAATATGAAGTTATTTAATCTTCTATGCCCAGTGCTGAATCATGAATATATTTGAAACTCAACCGTTCACGTTTTTTTTTCAAAGTCACTTTGCTACTTTGTATACTGTTCAAAAATATGTTATTTAAATGATTTCATTCTTCTTTATACAACTTTCAATACATGAAATGATAGAATTGGCAGACTGAACTGAAAATCCCGTATGAATGTCATTTCTTGCACAATTTCTATTTAGACGCCATACAGAGGTCAATCTAAAATAATTTATTTGTGATGATGTACTCTATTAAACTCCTCAGTGCTGAAAATACAGTTTGTCTCCTCTCTTCATATAGGTTTGCCATGCATTTACAGAACCCTACAGTCTTTAATGTACTGTGGATTTCATTCTAAAGAACTCCAGCTGCCTATTTTCAACAAAGAAATGCAAAAGTAACACCCTCCATATGTACCTGGCAAAGCTGATTATTGCTCTTTGTGTAACTCTGATTTTTCTACTTCAGTTTGAAAGCTTGTTTATAAAGCATGAGAGCTGACTGAACCTACTGATTTACATTCTATGCTATCACACGCATTTACTAAATGAGGAATACACCAATAAGTACATTACTTTATTCTAGAATATGTAATTCTTTTGTCTATGCTCAAGGTTACTTTTAGATGATATGTGTATAAGTGAAAACAAGACACAATCATAATGTAGAAATTATAACAGTGTTAATAATAATAAAAATTATTTATAAAAATAGTGTTAATAATAACAAACATTGTGATAAAATCCAGAAGTTTAATTATTTTCTTAAAGATGTATAAAAAGTCCTTTACATGACACAAATGTATTGTACATGCAAAAAAGTACACACACTACACTCAGTGGTGTATTTTGGTCTGGTGCTGCCCTAGGCATGACTAAACCTGGGCACCCCCATTATCTAATTTTTCCCCACACCTACTGGTCAAGGCCACACCTCTTCCTGATTAAGAACCCACCCTTCCTCTTTAGACTCCACCCTTTTAAAGCATTACTATAGTGCCAGGAAAGTTTTCCTAGCACCATAGTTCCCTATAGTGCCCCCTCCCTCTTGCTCTTCCCCTTACTCGGCACGGAAGGTTAAAACTCCTTCAGTCACTTACCTGAATCCAGCGCCGATGTCCCTCAGCGCTGGGTCAGGCTACTACTCCGCGCTTGCATTACGCTTCCCCATAGGAAATCATTGTATCAATTCTTTCCTATGGGGATTTAGCAGATTCTGGATGTCCTTATACACAGAGTGAGGACATCAAGCATCAGTTAGGCAACTTTTGGTCGCCTAACCACCCGGAAGGAGTTAACCCCTCAAGGTAATTATTGCAGTTTCTGAGAAACTGCAATAATTAAATTTGCAGGGTTAAAGGGGAGTGGGACACTGCACCCAGACCACTTCAATGAGCTGAAGTGATCTGGGTGTCTATGGTCTCCCTTTAAGCACACACTCTGACAGGCATACACACATTCACTAACAGACACACACTGGCAAATACACACACACACACACTCAATGACAAACACACAAACGTCACTGAAAGACACAGACTCGCTGATTTGACACACACACATTCCCCAACAGACACAGACTGGCAGAAACGCACTGACAGTCACACACACACTCAATGACAAACACACAGACGTCACTGACAGACACCGACTCACTGATCTGGCACGCACTCATTCATTGACAGACACACACATGCACACTGACAGACACACTGATAGTCAAACACAGACTCAATGACAAACAGACTCTCGCTGATTTGTCAGACACTCAAACACACACACTGACAGACACACTCAGACACTCATATGCATACACATATACTCATAGACAGACACATATATGCACACTCACAGACACACACGCACACTGACAGATACACTTATACACACACACACTCAGTCACACAGACACACTCATACAATCACAGAAACACACTATCACTAATTATTATTATTATTATTATACAATTTTTTTTACCCAGCCTTCTTACCTGTCGTTGCGGGTCCAGTGGGGCTGCTGTGAGGCGGGCTGCTGTATTGACATCGGAGGCGGCGATGGAGCTGTCATCTCCCTGCTCTGCTCCCTCGCGGTCCGTGTACTAAAGCTAGGAGCCAGAATATGACATCATATTCCGGCTCCTGCGGCATCAGCAAATGGTGCGCGAGGGAGCAGAGCTGGGAGATGACAGCTTCCTCGCCGCCATGGATATCAATACAGCTGTGCGGGGGGGGGGGGTCCATTGATGTGGCCAGCAGGCCTTCCCTGGGACCCCCATGACAGGGAGACCGCCAGGGATGCCCAAGAAGTTGTTTGGGGGCTGCAATATCTGCCATCCCCTTGTTAGTGCCGCCCAAGACAAATGCCTAGTTTGCCTTGGCCTAAATACGCCACTGACTACACTACATAATTAATTAATTTAATCTAAAAAGGATATCAGTGTCAACAGCCTTTTCTAGTTATACAACAGCATATAAAAATAAAAAAAAGATTTTAAAAAAATCAGGACTCTAAATAAGAAAGAAAGAGTAAGACAAAGAGAAACTAGTCAATGGACAAATGGAAGGCCATTACACTATTGTATAACCGAATGTACACTGCTCAAAAAAATAAAGAGAACACAAAAATAACACATCCTTGATCTGAATGAATTAAATATTCTTCTTAAATACTTTGTGCTTTACATAGTTGAATGTGCTGACAACAAAATCACACAAAAATAAAAAAATGGAAATCAGATTTTTCAACCTATGGAGGTCTGGAATTGGAGTCACACTAAATATTAAAGTGAAAAAACACACTAAAGGCTGATTCAACTTTGATTTAATGTCCTTAAAACAAGTCAAAATGAGGCACAGTAGTGTGTGTGGCATCTGTATGACCTCCCTACAATGCCTGTGCGTGCTCCTGATGAGGTGGTGGATGGTCTCCTGAGGGATCTCCTCCCAGACCTGGACTAATGCATCTGCCAACTCCTGGACAGTCTGTGGTGCAACGTGACATTGGTGGATGGAGCAAGACATGATGTCCCACATGTGCTCAATTGTATTCAGGTATGGGGAACAGGCGGGCCGGTCCACAGCATCAATGCCTTTGTCTTGCAGGAACTGATGACACACTGCAGCCACATGAGGTCTAGCATTGTCTTGCATTAGGAGGAACCCAGGGCCAACCGCACTAGCATATGGTCTCACAAGGGGTCTGAGGATCTCATCTCGGTACCTAATGGCAGTCAGGCTACCTCTGGAGAGCACATGCAGGGCTGTGCAGCCCCCCAAAGAAATGCCACCCCACACCATTAATGACCCACTGTCAAACTGGTCATGCTGGAGGATGTTGCAGGCAGCAGAACGTTCTCCACGGCGTCTCCAGACTCTGTCACGTCTGTCACATGTGCTCAGTGTGAACCTGCTTTCATTTGTGAAGAGCACAGGGCGCCAGTGGCGAATTTGCAAATCTTGGTGTTCTCTGGCAAATGCCAAACGTCCTACACGGTGTTGGGCTGTAAGCACAACCCCCACCTGTGGACGTCGGGCCCTCATACCACCCTCATGGTGTCTGTTTCTGACCGTTTGAGCAGACACATGCACATTTGTGGCCTGCTGGAGGTAAGTTTGCAGGGCTCTGGCAGTGCTCCTCCTGTTCCTCCTTGCACAAAGGCGGAGGTAGCGGTCCTGCTGCTGGGTTGTTGCCCTCCCACGGCCTCCTCTACGTCTCCTGATGTACTGGCCTGTCTCCTGGTAGCACCTCCATGGTCTGGACACTACACCGACAGACACAGCAAACCGTCTTGTCACAGCTTGCATTGATGTGCCATCCTGGATGAGCTGCACTACCTGAGCCACTTGTGTGGGTTGTAGACTCTGTCTCATGCTACCATGCTACTAGAGTGAAAGCACCGCCAGAATTCAAAAGTGACCAAAACATCAGCCAGGAAGCATAGGAACTGAGAAGTGGTCTGTGGTCACCACCTGCAGAACCCCTCCTTTCTTGGGGGTGTCTGGATAATTGCCTATAATTTCCACCTGTTGTCTATCCCATTTGCACAACAGCATGTGAAATTGATTGTCACTCAGTGTTGCTTCCTAAGTGGACAGTTTGATTTCACAGAAGTGTGATTGACTTGGAGTTACATTGTGTTGTTTAAGTGTTCCCTTTATTTTTGAGCAGTGTATTATTCTGTTAGCATAAAAAAAATCCAACTATAACATTTTTTACAGAATTTCTGCATCAAAATATCACAGTTAAAATAACATTTTAATATAAAATCTTAGTAGAAATGTGCTATTGTTCGTGTTGTTATTAGTACAATTTTATTAGTTTTAAAATATTGGCTGGACCTTAGTCTATGTCTGTGTCTCAAGTTCGAAACAAAACACATTTGTCCTTTGGCAGTGCTTTCATGATGTTAATTGTTGGGATAGGAAAAGCTTTCTTCTCGAAAAGGGGGATTGAACAAAAAAAGTATTTACTCAGCCTCCTTTGTGAACTCAATCATAAAACAAGATTTCCAAAAATTTATTTTTTGGAAGTGTTTTTGTTTTATACAATTCGTATTGCAAATAAAGACACACTGGCTCTGCCATGACACATTGCCATTTTGTGTTATTTTTTTGTATAACACAACAAAATGTCCTTCTTCACAGCCGACAGGGTGGAGCAAACTTATTAAACTTTAAATTGTGAGAAACTTTCCAAGTGGAAACACAAATATGCAGTACTGACATACATTTTCACAAGCTCTGCAAAACTCTTCTCTATGGCCATTATTTCTGTCTATTATTTTGGTATTTTAATTGAATAAAGTGGTCCAGTCTGTCTACATATTCCAAAGCTGTGGATGTGACACAGATTTCTGTATTTTAGTCTATCTGTCTGCTCTATCTTGTATACGTCCATACATGCTGTACCTATGCTCTTTGAAGTCGTAGATAGATTGACATTCTCAGTGACTTTTTCTCTGCCACCAACTTTTTTAATTAGCTGTATCTAGAGTTCAAACATTGATGGTTCACAGAATATATTTTCTACACTTTTAAAAGCAAGTCTGACATTCATCAATTACATTTCCTACCTTTTGGTGTATTGATCAAACAATAAGAGACAACAAAGCTTTTAGTTTATCATCAGTAAGTTTTATGCATACGGTAAAGCTGACAGACATGTTTAGCAAGCATTCATTTCACTCTTTTATTTATCTTATTAATAGACACATTGAAGCTTGTGTATGCTGTTGTAGTCTCAAGTTGTCTAAACTCAGCAAAATCTCTGATGTTCAAACTTTATTAAAATCATAGCATCAATGTATTTAAATACATATGTACTCAAAACATCTCAACTATGTTTTTGATATAAGGCATTAAGAATTTATTATTCTTGTTTGGATACTCATAGCTTAGAATAGCTGATTAACTGTTAAATACGAGAGAGATATATTAGATGTATAGACAAAGATATTTGCATCACAATGTTTCTTAAATTAAAAAGGAAGAGCTTTTGATTAATTTTGTTGCCATATTTAATGATATTACTGTAACTTTTGTATTTACTTTTTTGAGTGTTCACGTAAGCTATGAGTAGGAGCCTGACCCAGCGCTGAGGGACATTGGAGCTGGATTCAGGTAAGTGACTGAAGGAGTTTTAGCCTTCAGTGCCGAGTAAGCGGGGAGAGCAAGAGGGAAGGGGACACTATAGGGAACTATAGTGCCAGGAAAACATTCCTGGCACTATAGTAAAGCTTTAAAAGGGTGAACATATTGTTATTATTCATTTTCATTAATAAAGAAAAAATATTTTGCATAGCAAAAAAAAAAATGGAAGATGGTACAGCAACTACACCCAACAAAAGGTAGAAAGTAAAAGGTAGGTAGGGGTGGCAAGATAGATCAAAAAGCAAGTTGGTATTATTAATAAGCCAAGGTCACTGAAAACAATCAATCTGTGAATGGATGGGTTCTGCTCCAAGAATGTCTTTTACACATGGTGGGTGATTCTAGAATTAAACAGTTTTCAGAAAACATTCTAACCATAATTTCTCAAATTAGTGGAATCAAATACCATGTCTTTCTGTGCCAATGCTTCCGCCTTATACTACAAATGCTGCTTATTCAAACAAAAATTCAGTTATGATTCATTTTCTGAGTTTAACTAAGCATTTCATTCCACTTCTTTTTTTAAAAAAGGCTGTAAGCCAACTGCATTCAACCTATGTCAAAAAAGATAATACCTGTGTATTCAGCAATTGTTTTGTCAATTGCATAATCCCAGACTATTCGGTAGTGTAATACCATGTCTAAACATGTACACTGTTATCTCATTATACAAGGTATAGCCGTCTTTTTGCTTTTGCTTCCATTTAGTAATTTTTACGGTCCAATTAGACATTTTATGAAAAGTGAAACAACTTTATCTTTCATTATAGAAGACAAATGTATGTGACCTACTCAGATATATCTTGTGCACGGTCAACATCTCACTGTGAATTTATGATCAATCTTCCAAGTCCTCATTACATTCCTTTTCAGGCTATTTAGGCTCTAGAAATTCACTCATCACACGGTCCTCAACTCCATTGTATATTGTGACATAATTTGATGATTATTATTGATGATTAATAAATGTACAAATGTTATAGAAGCACTATTGGCTGAATTGCAACTATGGTACTTCAAGATGGAGGAACTAAGAGGGCTGAAGGATGCCTTTCTATACTGCAATATGGAAAGAGAGAAGGTTGGGGAGTGCTGTATAACAAAGGAGAGAGGGCAGCACGGTTAAGAAGGGAAAATTTTATTTCTATTCAATTTCTATTTCCAAAAGCCTTAAATAAAAGTGTGAAAAGGCAAAAATATTGGGTGCGCCAGTGAGCACTAACGTGGCTTTTTATATATTTTTGGGGGTTTTATATTCACCCAGCTACTGCGAAATCTGTGGACATGTGTTAGAGCTGGTTTGAGCTCTAACACATGTGAGTAAACATTTGGATTTTTCTTAAGACTTGCACACTTTATTTTGGATTTATTGCACTGTTGGAGTTTTATCTTTTTTTCTTACATATATCCATGGGACCTGAACAAGTTGGTTACTATCAAGTCTGAAGAAAGACCTATATCTACCCAGGCATTGAGAGACGTTTACTTTTATAAAATAGCAAAGTGGGGGGTGCAGTGTACAGATAAAAAGCAGAACACGTATATACTTATAGTAAAACGTTCCTTTGGCTTAATCTGAAAAACATAAAAAGTCCATACATAGTGTAACACTGTAAAATATAGGACTAGTAGATGTAGAGGTATTGGGTCACTCACAATAGATAGAGCCTAGAAAGCAGGCTCAAACTTGATGGCATGTGGAAAATCAGCTTTCCCAAGCTTTACAGACTGGCTCCAAACTCCTCCTATAGGTACTGGTGATCTGCTCCAGACGTAGGAAGGATTGATGATAGACCAAAATATAGTGGTATTAAAAAGTATTTACTTTAAATAAAACAATAAAATAAAATGTAATATAAAATAGTATTACATACAATAACACAACGCGTTTCGACTAAATGTCTTTATCAAGTGTATAATGTAGGTCCTCATCCGGCGTTCTTTTTATATCCTCGTTACCGGAAATGTGGTCTTCCCGCCAAAAAGTTCTTCCGGTATGGCGTCATGACGCACGTTCCGTCGTTACGTCATGACGCACGTGACGTCCGTACATCACTTCCTGTAAATTCGCTCGGCGAAACGAGGGCAGCCAGAAACACCATTTTACAAAAGGGCAACAATGTATATATACATGTACACAAGCAAATCTTCAAAAAATGGAATAAGGACATATTCTCATTGAATAAAAACAAATCTTATATAAAAAAAGATAATAATAATAATAATAAAAGGGCATTACATAGCAATATATTTAAAATGCAAACATAGTATACCTCCATATTATAACTATATAAAGCTTATAGACATATACAATTAAAAAATATAAGAAATATAAAAACAAATGAGGTTCAAAGAACATATATCTAAAATGGAGAGAAAGAGAAGTAATATTAACCATATTGAATATCAATATATAAAACAATCAGATAAGAGCTTTCATTTCGAAATCGACATTGAGACCATTAGGAGATAAGGTGTCCAGATTGAAAATCCACCTCATCTCACTACGGCTCAAGGCTGATTCTCCATGACCTCCCCTCCAATGGGGTCTAATTTGTTGTATACCATAAAACATAATTCCTGTGGGGTCTCCTCCATGATTTTTTAAAAAATGTAAAGAAACATTATGTTTCAGGAAACCCTTTCTGATATTATATATATGTTCGCGTATTCTAGTTTTAAATGTCCTTGAGGTCCTCCCAACATACTGGAACCCACAAGGACATACGAGAACATATATAATATTCTTAGAGTGGCATGAAATAAAAGAATCTATTTTGTAGTTGTATGATCCTGCACGTGATCTGAAACTTTCTAGTTTTTTGGGTTTATTTTTATATATTTTACACCCCATACAGTCATTACAATAGTGAAAACCTTTATCGTTTTCCCTATGAATACTTATAAAATTATTGTTATTCTTAGGTTTATCTAGATAACTAGAAGTTAAAATTTGCCTCAAATTTTTTGCTCCTCTATAAACAATTTTCGGTTTGTTTCCAATATAAGGCAAAATTTCAGTATCCTGTTGTAGGATATGCCAATTTTTGTTAAGAACTTTTTTAAGTGCTATATGTTCTTTATTATAATTAAAAATCATTGGAATCTTCTCACCCTTTTCCTTATCTCTGGTTTTATAAGTTAGAAGAGAATCTCTATTTGTTTCTTTCACCATCCTAATTTCATCTTCTAATTTTTCAGAATTATAACCCCTATGCATAAACTGTTCCTTCAGGGTATTAGCTTGGTCTTCAAAAGAATTCAAATCCGTGCAGTTACGCCGTATCCGAATAAACTGTCCCTTAGGGATATTGTCGAGCCAGGGTAAAAAATGACAACTATCCTTATGGATATAACTATTGACATCCACAGGTTTAAAAAAAGTACGAGTTTTAATAGTCTGGTCCTGTATAAAAATTTCCAAATCTAAAAAATTGATACTCTCTTTAGCAATCTCCTGAGTTAAATGAATATTCCACTGATTGGAATTTAAAAACTTAATAAAATCCAATGCCGAAGCTTCATCCCCCTTCCAAATTAAAAAGATGTCATCGATGTATCTTTTATATAGGACCAGGTTCGCACTCCAGTCATGCTGGGAATACACATATCTGTCTTCCCAATAGGACATAAATAAATTAGCATAACTGGGCGCGAACCTGGTCCCCATGGTTGTCCCCCTACATTGTAAAAAAAAGTTATCCTCAAACCAGAAGAAATTGTTATGGAGGATAAAAGATATTCCCTCCATAATAAAGTCAACCTGTTCAACAGGATACAATGTAGAGGATTCTAAAAAGAAACGTGAAGCTAAACATCCTACATCGTGATCAATGCATGTGTACAAACTAGTGACATCACATGTAATGAATAAAAAGTCTTTTTCCCATTTGAAGTTATTTAAAATTTGTAATAGACTCATAGAGTCCTTCAAATATGACAGACTATGTTTAACTAAGGGTTGGAGGTGAGTGTCTACATATTTGGATAAATTAGACAGAAGGGATCCAACCCCTGAGACAATCGGTCTTCCTGGGGGGTTGGATGCATCCTTATGTAATTTAGGTAAGATGTATATAACGGGAATTTTTGGTAATTTTATATCCAGGAAAGTATATTCTTTTTGATTTATAATTCCTTTAACAAAACCTTTTTCTAAATATTCTTTATATTTTTTATTTATCTCCATCTGTGGGTTTCCATCTAATTTCCTATATGTATTATGGTCTTCTAATTGTCGTTCGATCTCTGAGATATACTTATCTCTATCCATTACGACCACACCACCTCCCTTATCAGCTGGCTTTATTACTATTTGAGAATCTTTCCCTAAATTCTGCATAGCCTGTCTCTCTTTTTTTGTTAAATTATCTCTCTTATTCATTTTAATTTGTTTGATGTCTTTAACACATGCCCTTTCAAAGACTTTCATAGAATTGGATTTTAAATGTATAGGATAAAAGGATGACTGAGGTTTTAAATCCGTATGATGAAAAAGAGTTGCGTTCTCAATAGTATTGTCTTCCATTTTAGGTTTTTGATTAAAAAAATTTTTAAGACATAATCTCCTCATAAACCTATTAATATCAGTATATGCCTCAAATTTATCCATAATACAACTTGGTGCGAATTTAAAACCTTTATTTAAAACATTTTTCTCATTTAAATTAAGAACCTTTTTAGACAAATTAAAAATCCTTATTTCTTCATGATTTTTTCTTTTCGGTCTCTCCAGTCTCTTTCCTCCTCTATTTCCCCTTCTTCTATATCCCTGTACCGTCTCTTTTGGGGGATGGGAGTTCGAGTAGGAGGTTCCCTCCATCTTTTCTCTAAAAAAGGAATCATTCTCTGATTCTCCAGATCCCTAATTGGTTCAAATCGATTAGAAGTCTCGATTTCTCTCTTTGATCTTAATGGCGGGCTGTTTTCTCTCCTATATTCTAAAGAAAAATTATCCTTCCTTGCTGGAACATATTTTTGTTTATAGTCAGGCCTATTAACTTTCTGATTATATCTCCTTTGCGGTCTGTTATAATCTATTTCTATCCTTTCTTTGTTATCTCTACGTTTGTACTGATTCCTTTTAACTTCAGTCCACTCCTGGGCTGGACTGTCATACTCAACTCTTCTTTTAACTATTGGGTCTTGTCTGACCTCTCTATTCCCATATTTATAATTGACTATATTCGGTCTAGATTTATTTTGATTAAAATTAGTTCTAGGTTTTTTTCGAATATTATTGGTGGCATAATCATTCGTATCTCTCTGATACTTCTTTTTCTTAGAGGTGATAATTGAAGACTCTAGTTTATCCAACATACCCATAATAAGGTTTGAGATTGATTCAAAATCCCCCGTACCAATGAAGGGTTCTAATCTCATACGAATTTCCCCAATAATCCTATCTAGAACTTCTAGATTTCTATTTCTTTGATCCACAATAATTTGCATCATAGTAATGGTAAATGATTCTAATGCATTTTCCCAAATATCTATAAACCTCTTATCATCTCTATCAAAGGTAGGGTATTTGGTAAACCTAAGACCTCTCGGTGTTATTTGGTCACTTAGGTACTTTTTCATTGTAAAGATTTCCCATTTAATCTTTAATTCTTTTGTAAGTAATTTTTCAAGTAGAGAACACATTTCATCTAAATTATCACTAATCTTATATTTCTCTGGTGTTTCTATTTCTACTTCCTGAAACATAATGTTTCTTTACATTTTTTAAAAAATCATGGAGGAGACCCCACAGGAATTATGTTTTATGGTATACAACAAATTAGACCCCATTGGAGGGGAGGTCATGGAGAATCAGCCTTGAGCTGTAGTGAGATGAGGTGGATTTTCAATCTGGACACCTTATCTCCTAATGGTCTCAATGTCGATTTCGAAATGAAAGCTCTTATCTGATTGTTTTATATATTGATATTCAATATGGTTAATATTACTTCTCTTTCTCTCCATTTTAGATATATGTTCTTTGAACCTCATTTGTTTTTATATTTCTTATATTTTTTAATTGTATATGTCTATAAGCTTTATATAGTTATAATATGGAGGTATACTATGTTTGCATTTTAAATATATTGCTATGTAATGCCCTTTTATTATTATTATTATTATCTTTTTTTATATAAGATTTGTTTTTATTCAATGAGAATATGTCCTTATTCCATTTTTTGAAGATTTGCTTGTGTACATGTATATACTACATTGTTGCCCTTTTGTAAAATGGTGTTTCTGGCTGCCCTCGTTTCGCCGAGCGAATTTACAGGAAGTGATGTACGGACGTCACGTGCGTCATGACGTAACGACGGAACGTGCGTCATGACGCCATACCGGAAGAACTTTTTGGCGGGAAGACCACATTTCCGGTAACGAGGATATAAAAAGAACGCCGGATGAGGACCTACATTATACACTTGATAAAGACATTTAGTCGAAACGCGTTGTGTTATTGTATGTAATACTATTTTATATTACATTTTATTTTATTGTTTTATTTAAAGTAAATACTTTTTAATACCACTATATTTTGGTCTATCATCAATCCTTCCTACGTCTGGAGCAGATCACCAGTACCTATAGGAGGAGTTTGGAGCCAGTCTGTAAAGCTTGGGAAAGCTGATTTTCCACATGCCATCAAGTTTGAGCCTGCTTTCTAGGCCTATTGTGAGTGACCCAATACCTCTACATCTACTAGTCCTATATTTTACAGTGTTACACTATGTATGGACTTTTTATGTTTTTCAGATTAAGCCAAAGGAACGTTTTACTATAAGTATATACGTGTTCTGCTTTTTATCTGTACACTGCACCCCCCACTTTGCTATTTTATTTTATTACTGTTTGTAAGTGTCTTTTGAGTGATTTATAGACACTGGGGGTAGCTGCTGCTCTGTTCTCTAGCGCCAATCCACCTATATCTATTCCTTCCCTTGTGGTGGAATTTTGTTTTTTGGTTACGTTTACTTTTATCCTTATTTTATATCAGCTATTATTGTATTGAGGTATCTGTATTTTATATACATTTTATATTACCAGTGTTCATATTTTGCTATTCAGTGTTTATTTCTCCATTGGAGCACCCTATATTTTTGTTTATACTGCAATATGGATTATTTAAAATCTCAACTACAACAAAGATAATTACAACTGACTTTTAACAACTTCACAACTTAACAATCACCTAAATGCTAAAATTTATGCTGGCAGCTTTGATTCACAAATTTTGTCAAACCTCCTGGGTCACATGCCCTCTAGAGGTAACATCACCTTTCCCCCTCCTCTCAAGAACATTCTGTATTGTTGTTAACTGTTGATGTCCATGTTCATGATGCTACATTGATTCATACATAAGCTTGAGGAATTTCCACATGATAGTTCTCTAATAGTTCATGTTGCATTTTTCTTGTATATGTTCATTTCTATCACTTGCAATGTCATCTCATCTCATTTGGGTATTAATGATATATATCGACAATATTTGTGGCTTAAAATGTCAATACAACTTTAACTTACACAAAATCTTTTCTACATGCCCATTTTTAAGTCAAACATTTAACTGGGATATCCTGGAAATCACACTCAATCCTATATATCTGAGCCAACTTCTAACCGGCTCAATCAAATGTGAGTGTGATACTTTTAAGTGTGTGATACCCACTTACCTAATTTACTTGCTGTATAGCCCTATAAAAGCAAATGTTATTTTACGGTGACTACTCAAGATCATTTAAGGGTATATACACATATTTGTGATTTAACATCACTGTATATTAAAAATGTATATTTGGTACACTATCATTGTTTTATAGAGCCCTGCTCACTTTTATTTTCTACATTTTATTATGTGAAAGTTATGTGATTGATTTCATGGTGAACATTTGTCCTTTAAACTTAGCACCATTGTTCATTACCCAAATGTTGTAATAAGCTAATCATACCCCTGCGATCTAAATTTCAACCTTCAAAGAGCTGGGTTAAATATGTTCAATAAATACCCCATATCTAAAAAAAGGCTTCAGGTACTTACTAGGGTTAATGTAAGGGACCTTTATTGGAATATCATGTGTACAGCAATATTTTGACCTGCACAGCTTGACAAGAGACCTTTTAAACATTTAATAATATCAAATTAGAATAGAAATGTGCCATTGTTCTTGATGTTATTTATTCAATTGTATTCATTTTAATATGTTGGTTGAACCTTAGTTTCTCTTTTTTGTTTATCAATAAATACCCAATAGACCAGGGGTAGGCAATCTTTGGCACTCCAGATGTTGTGGACTACATCTCCCATAATACTTTTGTAGCCATAATGCAGGCGAAGTATCAGGGAAGATGTAGTCCACAACACCTGGAGTTGTGAAGGTTGCCCACCCCTGCCATAGACCATTGTGAGAGGCTCCTGACTGGCCAAGCTATTTCCTAGAGTGGACAAAGATTAATGTTAATTGTGTAATATGTGGGAATTTGCTCAGAATAAAGAGACTAGTGAATATGGTGATTTTTCTTTTTATTTAATCTGAGTTTAGACTGATTGTAGTTGAATATTTTAATAGATAATAAATGCAACGCATTTTACATAGGTAACTTCCAATCCGGAGTGTCTCTTTAAAACAAAGAGGTTAAAAAACCCCATCTATTTCTTTATAATATGGATAAAATGTTAAGAAAATCCTGTTTTAGTGAAGTATGTCACAATAGACTTTGAGTAAATGCACAGTTAATTTAATTATTATTCTTTACATATTTCAGAGTGCATCATTGTTCTGTTTAACATTGTTCTTTTAATTTGAAGCATATTGTTGTTTTCATATCTATCTCACTAATTAATTTTTTTGATGGTCTCAGCTGTGCTCAAGTAAATATATATTCTGAAAAACATCATGGGATCCTGAAAATTGACCTTGGCAACCTTCTCATATTTAAACTCTGAATGAAGGCATCATCAAATCTGATTATAACCATCCACAGATCCAGTAGACAATTAAATGTTTATCATTAAGTAGTTGTCAGAAGACATCATAGACTTGTACCTTTCAGTTGAATATTTTCATGATATTTTGATTGTTTGTGGTTTTAGACCTTTAGTGGGCATTTTAGGAACACACCTGTGAGCCCTGGCTTGATTTACATCTCAGGTGCCTGTAGGTACAGAATTCTCAAGCCCCCCTAACACCCTCCCCCCCAAAAATGGTCTTTGATTGCCTACTGATTATTGGGATAAATTATGAGTCTGAGTAGCCTTGGCAAATTAAAACATAAAGCTCACTTTCTCTTTCTGCAAACTAAAACAAATACCCATAGCAAAATAAAACAAAAAATCTAATGCACTTAAAAAGAAAAAAATAAACACCTGTAGCTAGTTTAGACACCTTTAGCTGAAAAGTACCTGTAGACAGCCGTCTACTCTACCATATGGTCTATGAAGACGTGTTGTGCATGCCACAAAACATGTTAGCGTCTCTCTTCTTTGCGCCTCATCTGCACATTATGCAGAGTAGATGGTGGGAACCACCCTCATTCCCAGCGGCCACGGGTGCTCCAGACCAGGAACAACAATCCCAGAATAATAGGCAAAGAAGAAAGACTCACAGGCACTCCGAATTCAAGCCGCAGGCAGTTTTATTGTAACAGAATGCAACGCAACGTTTTGACTGTAAAGGTCAGCTTGAAAAAAGACCTTTACGGTCGAAACGTTGCGTTGCATTCTGTTACAATAAAACTGCCTGCGGTTTGAATTCAGAGTGCCTGCGAGTCTTTCTTCTTTGCCTATTCTTCTTCATCTGCGCATTATGTCTAAATATATATTTTTTTGAGTAAAGGACAATTTTAGTCTGTTTGATGGAGTACAGAATTTAAGTCCTGATTGCAGGACCCAGCGCTGGTGGTGTATTGTATGTAAAAAAAATAGCACTGCCATGATAATTCTGGTCCATAACATTACAGCTCTCATTGCAAGCAGTAACAAGGAAAATGTCCAACCAATCAAAAGGCTCTATATCTGTTCTACTGTATCTTAACTTATCTCATAAACATCTGTTCAGTAAAGCTTTTATGTAATATTTGCAGGGCTATACACTAAAATGAGAATTTAAAGGGAATTCCCAGTGATTTTCAATGTTAAGTCCTAAGTAGACAAACCGGAAGAACAAATGACTTTGAGAATTTTTGAATAGTTTAGTTATTTTAGCCTCAAATTTAAAATTCAAGTTGAATTCCCTTCAAATTCTCACTTTAGTGAATAACCTTGATGATTTCACAGCAGCAGCTTAGCTTTCTTGTGTCTTTTTCCCATTTTTCAGCTGCTCTGTGTTTTTTTCCCCTGCCTCAAGCCCCTCTGTATGTCTCTTCCACCAGCTCTTTTTGTGTGTCTCTTCCCACAGCCACTTTTTTTTCTCCCCTTCCCCAGCCCCTTAGTGCATCTCCTTCCCCAAGCACTTTGTATTTGTCTCTGCTCTCCAGCCCCTCTGTGTTCCTCTTTTTCCCCTTCTCCAGCTCCTCTGTGTGTCTCTTTTCTCCTTTCCAGGCCAGGGGCAAATCCAGAAGCTAATCTCAGGAGGGGCACTGGTAGTAAGCTGCAGTGGGTGATGGGGCTTTAATTAAAAAGTTAGGGGCTGTAGTGAATAACCTTGATGATTTCACAGCAGCAGCTTAGCTTTCTTGTGTGTCTCTTCCCCAATCCCTTTTTGTGTCTCTTTTTCCCATTTTTCAGCTGCTCTGTGTTTTTTTCTCTGCCTCAAGCCCCTCTGTAAGTCTCTTCTGCCAGCTCGTTTTGTGTGTTTCTTCCCACAGCCACTTGTGTTTTTTTTCTCCCCTTCCCCAGCCCCTTAGTGTATCTCTTTCCCCTAGCACTTTGTATTTGTCTCTGCTCTCCGGCCCCTCTGTGTTCCTCTTTTTCCCCTTCTCCAGCTCCTCTGTGTGTCTCTTTTCTCCTTTCCAGGCCAGGGGCAAATCCAGAAGCTAATCTCAGGAGGGGCACTGGTAGTAAGGTGTAGTGGGTGGTGGGGCATTAATTAAAAAGTTAGGGGCTGTAATAGGGGGTTAGGGCCTCTAGTGGGAAGCAGGAGATGTAGTGGGGGACAAGGGCTGCATTAGGGATATGGGCTATAGTGGGGGATAGGGGCTGTCATTGGAAAGTAGGAGCTGTAGTTGGATGATTAGGAGCTGTAGTGAAGGGTATAGGCTGTAACTGGGGTGATAGGAAATATAGTGGTGGTATATTGGCTGTAGTAGGGGGGTTACTGGCTGAAGTGTGGATTGCACCCTAAATACGGTATGCCCTAAAGCAGCCACCTGTGCACCAGCCCTGGTTACTGTGCTTGAAGTGGCATATTAATTTTGCATCTCAGATTTGAAAACACTTCAGCTCATTATTTAAGAAACAGACTCCATTATAGAGACAAAAAATACATTGCTGATGAGTTGACCAAAAATTGCAGATGGCTTACAGATTTTTTGATTACTTCCAGCTTAAATATTTTTATCTCAATTTGGATATTTGTTGTTGTCCGCTCCACTTTTTACATATCACTACTTGTTTAGTAAAAAGCCCTTTGATCTCAGTGCATACAAAATACATCAAATACATCTTAATGCATCTGCAGTCAATTATGATAACAAAGCACACTCTTGTTGATATTTATGTATATTGGACTATTTATAACCACACTCCATCTTAAAACCATTTAAAGCAGATACCAAACAACCACTCTGTATGTGACCTACTATGTTACATATAGCAGAGTGGTATATGAATATTGACCATAGTAATTCTTATCCTATTTTTTCTGTACCTTGACATTTCACTATACTATAGATTACTTAATAATCTTTTAAGAAATTAAAAAAGGTAACAGTACAATTATTATTATGAATTATTTTGTTTTGGGGAAAGTAGCTACAAATAAAATGTTTACAACATTTTTCATCCCTTTTGGATAGTTGGACAGCTCTTATTTCCTTCCTTTGATTTCTGTTAATCATCAACACTTTACATGGGAACTGTCAGATTAATGTACATCATTGAATAAAACTGTGAAAAATACATATAACTGATGTTAAACTTTTTCATGTGATACTCCTCATTTTTTTTAATTAAAGTAAAGGTCAAGGCACAGCCAGGGCACACAAAGGTAATGAGGAGGTTTTTTACATTGCAGGATTAAGTCCCCTTTAGCGGCTGTCTATTAGACAGCAACTAGAGGGACTTCCGTGTTCATAGAACATGAAAAGTGTTTTCAGTGACGCTGGACGTCCTCACGCGGGGGAGGAGAGTAGGCAGAGCCGGACAAAGCAGCGAGGGACATCGGTGCTGGACTCTAGTAAGTCATTGAAAGGGTTTTAACCCCTTCAGCAACAAGGGATGTGGGGGTGGGAGGGAGAAAGGCACTGCAGGAATATATTTTCCTGGCACTGGAGAATCCCTTTAATTTTGAGTTTGAGTTTGGACTGCACAGACCAGAATGAGAGGCTACAAATTGGCCAATGTCCATCATGTGATGTTTGGGGATTTGCACAAAATAAAGTAACTTTCATTGGTTTGGATTATTACTTTGCATATTTTTGAAACATTGTATACATTAAGTGGTAAACAATGAATGGGTCACTTTCAGCCTATTTATGATACTGTCTAGTAAGTTTAGATAAACATTATAGATTCATGTTGCTTTCATACAGCGCAGCCCTCGCCCTCGCCAAACAGTCATACTTTTCCTCTCTCATTAGTTCATGCTCCCGCAATCCCAGACGTCTCTTTGACACCTTTAATTCCCTTCTCCGCCCTGCTGTGGTCACCCCCCAAACTAACCTTACAGCTGATAGCTTTGCATGCTACTTTACCGACAAGATTGAACAGCTAAGGAAACAATTCTCCCCTCCTTGCCGTTCTCTTTCTCAACCACATGTAAATCTTGCTTTCCCTACCCTCCAGACTTTCTACCCGGCTACTGAACAAGAGGTGGCTGCGCTTCTCCATTCCTCTCGCCCCACCACTTGCCCGCTCAATCCTGTCCCATCTCACCTCATCAGATCTCTCTCCCCTTGTCTTGTGCCTACCCTAACACACATCTTTAACTGCTCTCTCTCTTCTGGCACAGTTCCTGCTGACCTTAAACATGCCACTGTAATACCTATCCTGAAAAAAACATCTCTTGACTCATCCTCCCCTTCTAACTATCGTCCCATATCCCTGCTCCCTTTCTCATCAAAGCTTTTGGAAAGACTTGTCTTTACCCGTGTGTCTCGCTTCCTTAATTCCAACTCTCTCCTTGACCCTCTTCAGTCTGGCTTCCGCCCTCTCCACTCTACTGAGACTGCTCTTATCAAAGTGACTAATGACCTAATCTCCGCTAAATCCAAAGGTCACTACTCCATATTAATTCTCCTTGACCTCTCTGCTGCCTTTGACACCGTTGATCATGCTCTCCTCCTTCAAACTCTTCAATCGCTCGGTCTCTGTGACTCTGTCCTCTCTTGGTTTTCCTCCTATCTCTCCCAATGCTCATTCAGTGTCTCCTTTTCCAAGGATACCTCCTCCCCTCGTCCTGTCTCGGTTGGAGTTCCCCAAGGGTCTGTCCTTGGTCCCCTCCTATTTTCTCTTTATACTGCCTCTCTAGGTAAACTTATTGCCTCTTTTGAATTCCACTACCACCTGTATGCTGATGACACTCAGATATACCTCTCCTCCCCGGACCTCTCCCCTGCCGTCCTGCAACGTGTCACTGCTTGCCTTTCTTCCATCTCTGACTGGATGTCCTCACGCTTTCTGAAACTTAACCTCTCTAAAACTGAACTCCTTGTCTTTCCTCCTCCTAATACTGATCCTCCTCTCTCGCTCTCCCTTCAACTCAGTGATATCCACATAAGTCCATCCCTGCAAGCGCGCTGTCTTGGCGTCATACTTGACTCTGGTCTCACCTTTGAGCCTCACATCCAGTTTGTTGCCAAGTCCTGTAGGTTCCAACTCAAAAACATAGCCCGCATTCGCCCCTTTCTTACGCAAGATGCTACCAAGGAGCTTGTCCATGCTCTAGTAATTTCCCGCATGGATTACTGTAACCCTCTCCTGATTGGTCTCCCCAAAAGCCGTATTGCCCCGCTACAGTCTGTCATGAATGCTGCAGCTAGACTGATCTTCCTCTCTAGTCGGTCCTCTCACACCTCACCCCTCTGCCAGTCCTTACATTGGCTCCCTGTATGCTATAGGAGTCAATTCAAAGTGCTAACCCACACATTTAAAGCACTGAACAATTCCAGCCCCACTTATATCTCTTCACTAATCCATAGATATGCCCCTCCTCGTACCCTTCGCTCTGCCCGTGACCACTCGCGCTTGCAGGACCTCTCGCGGGTGGCTCCTCTCCTATGGAATAGCTTGCCTACTGCCATCAGACTCGCCCCTAGTCTTCAATCATTTAAGAAGGGCCTTAAAACCCATCTCTTCAGGAAAGCTTATGGCCTCCCGGAGTAATCTCTACCTTACATACCTGTGTCTTGCTCTCTCCTATAGGGCAGTGCTTTGCTCTCTCCTCCAGCTCTGCTTCACTCCTACTTGATATTTCTTGTCCTAATGTTTCTAATACCCCACCTCCTATAGTCTGTAAGCTCATTTGAGCAGGGTCCTCTTCAACCTATTGTTCCTGTAAGTTTTCTTGTAATTGTCCTATTTATTGTTACATCCCCCCTCTCAAAATATTGTAAAGCGCTACAGAATCTGTTGGCGCTATATAAATGATAATAATAATAATAATAATAATATATGTATCTAACTTTATAAACAGCACAAAGTGGATATAAATAGTTTTTAAAAATAATATTCATAACATCTGTAGCTAAAAAAAATAAAAAATCAGAAAGTAAAATATACATTGATTTATATCATTCTGCAAAAGTAAGAAGGATAATTATAGCCATCTGTGATTGTCAATAACGCTAAATATTCTTAAATTTGTGGTCCATAAAAATGTTGATTACTGTAAAAAAAACTAAAGTTTCCAAAACCTCAGTGATTTTAGACTGTTTATAAAAAGTTATTCTACATATAAAGAAAATTAACCTAGATTCCCAATAAATTAAATTTGTTGTAAAATATTTATGCATTATTTTGGTGTGTATTTTTTTTTCTTTAAATTAATACATTTAGTTATTCACTGCGTATCTTCTCAACTCTTTTTGCACATTATTAACTAAACTTGTAAGTAGGGTAGAGCCATATTGGAGAAAATGGTGCAGATACTATAACTCTTATACCTGTTTTAAACAATCCATATGTATCTACTAAATAACATCATGCAGCTAATATAGAAAGATGTCAGTCAATTTGCATAGAGAAAGTATATGTCTTGACTAGTAGTAACAGAGAAGAGCGGAAAGACTGAGAAGGGGCATACTTATGGATCTGTGAAGAGATATAAGAGGGGCTAGAATTATTCAGTGCGTTATAGGTATCGGTTAGCACTTTGAATTGACTCTTATAGGATACAGGAAGCCTATGTAAGGACTGACAGAGGGGTGAGATGTGAGAGGACCGACTAGAGAGGAAATCAGTCTGGCGGCAGCATTCATAACAGACTGTAGTGGGGCAATATGGCTTTTGGGAAAACCAATTAGGAGAAGGTTACAATAATCCATGCGGGAAATTACTAGAGAATGGACAAGCTCCTTGGTAGCATCTTGTGTAAGGAAGGGGCAGATGCGGGGTATGTTTTTGAGATGGAATCTACAGGATTTGGTAACTTACTGAATGTGAGGCTCAAAGGTGAGGCCAGAATCTAGTATGATGCCAAGACAGTGTGCTTGCAAGGATGGACTTATGTGGATAACACTAACTTGAAGGGAGAGTGAAAGAGGAGGATCATTATTAGGAGGAGGAAAGACAAGGAGCTCAGTTTTAGAGAGATTGAGTTTCAGAAAGCTTATGAGAGTTTATCATCTTGACTAGCAGTGACTGCCACCAATGACACTGCTGTAGTGTTCTTTACTTGTTTTTCTTTTTTTTTACACTTTGCTTTTTCCAGTTTTTTCTTTTTGTTTGTACTAAGTTCATAATAGTTATTCAAAAGAAATTCACCAGGTTTATTGAACTGCATAAGAAACATTCCAATAAAAAATAATAATATAAAAAAAATATGTATATGTATATATAATTTTTTTATATATGTATATACATATTTTTTATACAGGACTGTGTCAAAGACCTTCCAACGTGTGTCAGAGACACAGGATTTCCTGGACCATATCAAAGACTAATGAGTGATGAGTCTACAATTCAATATTTGGATGTAACTATATACAGAATCAATAACAGAGCTGGATACACTCTACACCACAAATAGAGGGACCGCAATACCTTACTAGTAGCCACTCGCTTTCATCCTCAACAATTCAAAGACTCATTACCTATCTCCCAATATTTACATGAATACAGATACAACAGTGACACTAAACCCGGGAGAACCAATTGCAACAAATGTGGGTTCGATTTTGTAATAGGGGCTATCATCCCCGGGTATTATCTTTAGCTAAATCCAAAGCTCTGGAAAAATGGTCCAAACATCTACAAGAGACCTCAGCAACCGAACTTGTGCGTAAGAAAATGCTCCTACCATTGACATTTCATACAGGCACTAAGCCTATTAGAGACTCCATTTACAAACACTGGAAGTATTCTATAATCTGGTAGCAATTTTCCACCTATTTTTCAAGAGAGATCGACTGTAAGCTATGAAAGAAATCTACACAGTGATCCTATTCACTACTACTACAAAAAAAAAGTTCAAATCAAAAAGAAATGATTTTTTAAATGCTCAGGCTGTGTTACGTGCAGCAATATGATGAGTGGACCATCTTTTGCACATCCCCACAGTGGCTAACGTATTTCCATCAGACATTACACTTGTACCATGGATCACGTTGTGTATTTAATCACTTGTCCTTGCGGACTTTCATACATGGGCAAGACTGACCTGGCCTTAAGAGATTGTATTCGAGGTCATAGGTCTGGGATTATGACCGTTTTCCAGGACCAGCGCACCAATAAACCGGTAGATAAAAATTTCTTTGCTGCCCAGCATCATCTCCCCACGCTCTGCTTTATTGCTATTGACCATGTCTCCGTTCCTCCCCGTGGGTGTAACAGGTCTAAATTGCTTTTACAGTGTGAGGCATTTTGGATCCATAATCTGGACCCTGTGGCCCCTAGAGGCCTTAATGAAAATATGATGTATTCTATGTTTCTTTAATCTAGTTGCTTGTCATGTCCTTTATGTCATCTATCTTTGTTATCCTCACTATACCTCTTGACTCTTTTTCTGCAGGTATTGCATTGCTTTACAGAGCATTTCTGACATGAGTATCTGTGTTGTTTTATAGACCAGAGTGTCATATTATTAGTTCTAAATTATTTTAGTACACATGTCTTCTAGATATTATGCCTTGTAGATATACTTATACATTACTACGTTATATATAGTAACTTCATGTGTTTAAATTGAATTGGATTATGTATTTAGCTATTTACACTTAGAGACTAGTTCACAGCACTTCCACTCAGTTTTTTATTGCACTGTTGTTCACATTTATCGTTTTCACCTTGTGTCATTTTTATGTCTTTTAGTGTATTAGCTCTTATAGTACTCTGTTGCCTCTCTATCTTGCTCTCCTCCATGTAGTTTGGTATACTTTTTATATTCCACTCATGGAAGTATTCACCTAATTTCAAGTTTTACACAGACACTCTGCAGGGTTTTGTGTACAGGTACCTTAGCAAACATGCTCTCCTGCATGGCGTCATGACGTCATTGCGGATTCCTGACAATTCCGGGTGCGATCAGTCTGGCGAGATCACTGTCACGATTGGTAAGTGTATTTCACCTCTTATGTATATATTCACCTTGTGTTTTATATTCTGTATCTTAAAAAAGACCTGCCAGGGTCAAAACATCGATCTTTTTGCAGATGTAACTGTATTTTTTTTCACTACATTAAATTAAGAGTGAACCCTAGGCATCTTTTAGTTATATATATATATATATATATATATATATATGTATATATATATATATATATAGATGTAAAGGCTTTGCCTGGAGTTGTGGGAGGGGCATGTGGGAGTCCCCTTTACCTGCCCTACCGTAATTGGCCTAGTGATCTGGTTTGAGTTCCAGCGTCACGACCAGGGTCACTTCCAATTTGCGTCTACCTGAACTTCTGGTTCACAGCTGCTGGAGGTCACCGGCCGGTATCACAGTGCAGAAACCACTTCTCTGGCTGCCATGAGATCTCTGGCCATCAGGTCCAGTATCGGTCTAGGCCAAGCGTCCCCTCTACCGGACACATCCTCTGGGCCCCACATTCCCGGGTCCTAGCTTCAAACCGTAAGTTATACAGGTAAGTTATAAAGGTTACCCATTCATAAACAATTATTTAAAGATATGTCAGATTTGCTATACGGAGCCCCTTTTGAACACACCACTAATTCAGTTATTAAAACGGCAATTTACCTGGTTTATAATAGGTTCCTTAGACCACGAGAATTCACCATCCATAATAAACATAACTTCCAAGAATGCCTCAAATGCTCCTATATTGTAAAACACCAAGATCACTGTAACGGGTCGCCTGGCACCCCGACTGGGTACCTCCGTTAAAGGATGCTCCTAGCGCTTCCTGAGGACTCCAAGCACTGCAGCAGACACCACAACCACCGAACCGGAGAAGCAAATAAATTCTCCCAAGCATATGAATGCTGTAGACAGTTGAATAGGAACCATATGAATAGGTTTGCTCTCCTAGCAGTCAAACTGGAACAGCATACAATAAATCCTTCCCTCAATAATGAGATGACACTTCACTTTGAGGGTTAAAACAGGAACTCAGGTGCTGGCACACCCAGCCTGGTTTTTATTACAGTCTTGCAAATACAGGACCGCCCACAGGGAGGTATAAAACAACCAATCACATCACAGTTACATCCCACATATTCCCTCCCCTTATCCTGAGAGGAAACTCAATTATACATACAGTTAAAACATACTTTCTACCCAACTTTCATAACTCCAAAACCATACATCACATTCACATAAAATTACATATTCACAATCAATCCATTCAGGGGAACAACATATTCAAAAATGGCACAAATCAGACAAGGGGTTCAAAAGTTAGTAAAAAGTCCTTTGTGACTAAATGAAGCATGGCTTTCTGGCCCAAACCAGTTTCAGAGTCTTCTATCCTGGAGATAAGTAATTCAATTATCTCCCAGGACAGACACAAGACTCCATTAAGCACATGGTTGCAAAAGACACAAAACACTTTAAAATACATAAAGTCACCTTTTACACATAACACACAGACATTTCACATATCCCCAGATAGCTGGGATCTGAGCGCACAAAACTACCGAATAGCGCTCAGATCCTATTCACACAGTTCAATTGCCATGGAGCCAAAGTCTTTAACTACATGAATGGGCTCCATGGCATAGCTATCTGGGTTAACACATTCACATAAAGTCTGGTCCATAGTCCAAAGGCAAGAGGCGGGCAAGCAGCCCCCTCCAAGGACACGTGGCGAGGCCGGTTTCGCCACATTTCTCCCCTTTACCATCCAGACTAACAGGGTATCTGACCTCCTGCCGGTCAGTGCCCTGGTTAGTCCAGCAACCCACCCACGAAGCACAAACAGCAATACAGCCCACCCACAATAACTGGTTACTACACCTGGATAAAATAGCAACTTGTCCATGTCCAGGTGCCTCACCACGGCTGTGCGGGGGGCTGGTAGACTGCCTTGGTGGGTTGCTGAGTGGGCAGAGACCAGCGGTACTCTGCCCGGGTGCCAGCGCTACCACTGAAGTAGCCTGGTTGGAGCCTGGTTGTGGGAGGGGGAGACCGACTGTCTCCCCTCTGGATACACTGCTCTGTGGCTGGGGGACAGGACCGACCGTCCCTACCCCTGGTGCTGCAAGTGCAGAGACTACGGTCCCATCTGCATAGTTGTGGGGCTTAACATCTCCCCTTGGTGGGTTAGGCTGCCGCTGGAGAGAGGGTGTAACAAGCTCCTCTCTCTGAACTGTAGACAGCCGCTGGGGAGAGGGGGTAACCTGCTCCTCTCCCTGACACTCTCTTTGCTGGTGGAGAGGGGGACCAACTGTCTCCCCTTTCAATATTTTGTCCTGCGGCTGGGGTGAAAGCCAGACTGTCTCCGCTTCCTGCAGGACACACTGCCGCTGGGGAGGAAGGACTGCACCTTCCGTTCCCTGGGAAAAAGACTGCCGCAGGGGAGGAAGGACAGCACCTTTGGCTCCCTGGAACTCACACTGTTGCTGGGGAGGAAGGATAGCACCTTCGGCTCCCTGGAACTCACACTGCCGCTGGGGAGGAAGGACAGCACCTTCAGCTCCCTGTGATACATACTGCCGCTGGAGATCTGGGCCGACCGCCCAGCATCCCTGTAGGGCCGGTAGAGAGACCGCCATCCCATCTCCACCTGCCATTTGTGGGTCTTCCCAGGACCAGTCTATGAGGTCCCCTACTTCTGCAGCTGGTAGTGAAGCAGGGGGTACCTCGGCTGCGTTTTCCCAGCTGTAGGTTGGCAGATCTGGGTACCCCAGCCAGTTTTCCTGTTCTGTGTCCATGCCCTGTGGCTGACATGAGTTTAGTAGTTCCACATAGTCCATCTCTAGCTGTCGTTCCATGGCAGCCAAACGGTGGAGGTCTTGTCCCAGTCCCATAGATCTCGGGCCCTGTACCATCTCACCTCGGTAATAAAAGATAGCCCAGTACCGTGACTCTGCTGGACTGCCAAAGTCGACGTCTTCTGCTAAGGCCTTCCACAACAGGCCAGGGCTAGTGTAGTTCTCCCCCTCCGGCTGGATGCCCTCTGCCCTCCACGTCTCTGGCTGGACAGTGCACCACCACAGTGCCCGGTATGAGGCGTCAAGGCTCAGTTCCCTTTCCACGAGGTACTCAAGTTGTCTGACCTGCTGCCCTCCGGGTTGGTCTCCCAGAAGCGGCATCCGCCAGGCCATTTGTTCCTCCAACTGGTATGTGACACCAGGAAGGCGCTGCTGCCGTTGATACTGGACTTCCTCCAGGGCATCGTACCATAGTTCTTGCCGGGCAATATCTCTCCATTCCAATTCACTCTCTTCCTCAGGTGTGCGTGTTGCCCAAGGATCCACGAACCCCATTTTCCAAAATCTTTATGTAGACAGGGACGCTGTATAAACACTAGCGTCGCCTTCAATTTGTAAATCCAAACGAACTGTGTCTCTGAGCTGCTTTACCTCGCACTAGGACTCCATCCCACCGCTGCCACCAATGTAACGGATCACCTGGCACCCCGACTGGGTACCTCCGTTAAAGGATGCTCCTAGCGCTTCCTGAGGACTCCAAGCACTGCAGCAGACACCACAACCACCGAACCGGAGAAGCAAATAAATTCTCCCAAGCATATGAATGCTGTAGACAGTTGAATAGGAACCATATGAATAGGTTTGCTCTCCTAGCAGTCAAACTGGAACAGCATACAATAAATCCTTCCCTCAATAATGAGACAACACTTCACTTTGAGGGTTAAAACAGGAACTCAGGTGCTGGCACACCCAGCCTGGTTTTTATTACAGTCTTGCAAATACAGGACCGCCCACAGGGAGGTATAAAACAACCAATCACATCACAGTTACATCCCACATATTCCCTCCCCTTATCCTGAGAGGAAACTCAATTATACAAACAGTTAAAACATACTTTCTACCCAACTTTCATAACTCAAAACCATACATCACATTCACATAAAATTACATATTCTCAATCAATCCATTCAGGGGAACAACATATTCAAAAATGGCACAAATCAGACAAGGGGTTCAAAAGTTAGTAAAAAGTCCTTTGTGACTAAATTAAGCATGGCTTTCTGTCCCAAACCAGTTTCAGAGTCTTCTATCCTGGAGATAAGTAATTCAATTATCTCCCAGGACAGACACAAGACTCCATTAAGCACATGGTTGCAAAAAGACACAAAACACTTTAAAATACATAAAGTCACCTTTTATACATAAAACACAGACATGTCACATATCCCCAGATAGCTGGGATCTGAGCGCACAAAACTACCAAATAGCGCTCAGATCCTATTCACACAGTTCAATTGCCATGGAGCCAAAGTCTTTAACTACACGAATGGGCTCCATGGCATAGCTATCTGGGTTAACACATTCACATAAAGTCTGGTCCATAATCCAAAGGCAAGAGGCGGGCAAGCAGCCCCCTCCAAGGACACGTGGCGAGGCCGGTTTCGCCACAATCACTATGTCCTATCATTATCCATTACTAAAACAAGCTAACTGGGTCAGCCAGTTCAGATCGCATATTACCCTAAGCAAAACAAATGGTGCCTGGTGAAGGTTCTGGATTATTATCTCCTCACTGAACAAATATAAGATGGGAATAAACCCACCTAAAAGAGGGCGCTAAACTATACAGGCAAAAGAACAAATTCAATAAAAAATGAACAATTTTATTCTGCACATCATGCAGTAAAAAACAAATATGAATGTATAAAAGATCGCTATACAGCAGTACAATTAAGAGACTCTAAAACAACTTATGTCTAGACACTGCTATGCTAACAAGCAGAATAGATGGAATATATGGATCTAGGTCGCGATCCTAGATCTAAATAACTACTTGCAGCTATTCAGCAATATGAATAGACAAAAAAAAGAGAAAGGTCTTAAATACGGTCTCTGGACTGCTGGTTCGCTGATCTAGTGATGTGACATCACTAGATCAGCGAACCAGCAGTCCAGAGACCGTATTTAAGACCTTTCTCTTTTTTTGTTTATTCATATTGCTGAATAGCTGCAAGTAGTTATTTAGATCTAGGATCGCGACCTAGATCCATATATTCCATCTATTCTGCTTGTTAGCATAGCAGTGTCTAGACATAAGTTGTTTTAGAGTCACATCACTAGATCAGCGAACCAGCAGTCCAGAGACCGTATTTAAGACCTTTCTCTTTTTTTTGTCTATTCATATTGCTGAATAGCTGCAAGTAGTTATTTAGATCTAGGATCGCGACATAGATCCATATATTCCATCTATTCTGCTTGTTAGCATAGCAGTGTCTAGACATAAGTTGTTTTAGAGTCTCTTAATTGTACTGCTGTATAGCGATCTTTTATACATTCATATTTGTTTTTTACTGCATGATGTGCAGAATAAAATTGTTCATTTTTTATTGAATTTGTTCTTTTGCCTGTATAGTTTAGCGCCCTCTTTTAGGTGGGTTTATTCCCATCTTATATTTGTTCAGTGTATTATATAGGTTTTTCAGAGTGTTCCTATAGAGTGGCAGCTTTTCTACTATAGACTAGGTCTATAGTATCTATTATCTGGATCTATCATATCTTCTTTATTTTTTATTATCTCCTCACACTACCAACGCAACAAGACACACCCTTTCTGTCGCTCCACGGGGCCATTCTGACCAATTAGAAATTCATGCTGTACGTACAAGTGTTACAAACTAAACCGGGTTGGAATTTTAGTAGATATTCATGACACTCCTTCAAGATTGGGGCTGCTTCTACTGCATCCAGTCAGGACATACCAGTCCATTGTTTATTACATTTAAATTTGTTTAACACTATTCAATCTCGTAAGAGCAAGAAATGTCTTCCACCAATGTTGCAATATTTCCCAAACACGTTCAATACACTGTGACAGACAGTACGACACAAATTCTGGTCCACGTCACTATCTATAAATGCTTCCGAGATTAGCTCTTTTAATTCGTTCATTGTCTATGGCTTCCTCTAAAAAACCTTACTTTTTACTACACCTAAAAAAAAAAGCCCTTCTATTTTAAGTTGGGTGAACGTGGTGTTCATTCAATGCTGCCACGTCGTTCGATCCAATGCTGTGAGAAGGTTTTGTCAATGTAGTCCCTAACTGCAAAAGTATAATGAGGAGGTGACCCCTCTTGTTGAAGGTTCAGTTTGGCAAAGTTAGTCCTGGTTCCGAAATGTGACTCTGGTCTAGGTAACTGTTACTATCCACAGTTCTATCAAAGAAAGCCAGTTCGACAACACCTTTGCTGGACAGTCCACCCCACACTATAATGCCAGGTTGGTTCAGTTCAGATGGTCATATTTTTATCTGTCAAGTACACACATTTATGCCTGTTCATGTGGCCTGACAGTTTGAAAAAAGCCTCAATCGACCAGATGATCTTATCAAGAAGGTCTGTTTTGTTTTAGATTTGCTTATGCATTATCTCACAGAAATGCAACCGACGGTCTGGGTCATCTTCCAAAACATCATGTAACCGTCTTGGACAGTACAGCTTCAATTTCAATTTACACATTAAGCATTGCAAGGACGTTCTCGGTATGTATAGCTGCTGAAACGTGCGCCGTATGTACGGTTTTAGACTGTTCAAAATTTTCAAGGTGATTCTCGTTGTATTTTCCTCAGTCAAAGATGCCATAGCATTTCCAGATTTCAGTGCACTTTATATCAGCACTTTTATAAAAACTAAAGCTAGAGGGGATAAACAGTTAATCCGTATGTATACTTTTTTATATTTTACATAATCTGTTAAATCTTTTACCAAAGAGAAGAAATACAAAAGCAAAATAATCTCTACTGAAAAGAGAGTGATATAATAGGAGATAGATGCTGATTTAAATTATACATCTGTATTTCAGATTTTTTTTTTGCTATGTTTTTCCAAAAAGGTTTAAATAATATATTCTAGTTTATAAGGCCAAATATCTGTTTGTATGTACAGTATTGTCCATAATAGTGTTAAAAAGACCCACACCTGGGAACATTGTAAATATTCTTCTAGGTAATTAATAGGCTTTCCTTTTTCACCTTTTGAACTCTTAATTAATGTTTAGAAGTCCTACCATTACACACCAATATAATTATCTGGAGACAATAAAACACATTTAGAAGCATTGCATTCATGAATATTTGATGGCCATTGATAGGGAGCGTATAAAAGGTCTTTTATTGAGTAAATCAGATATAGAAGCGTTATTTATCAGAGCAGAACAGCAACAAATCACAGACAGCATCATACTCTGCAAGATATGTGCAACTCTATCACGCTTTGACAGTTTTAACAATCTGTTTAAAAAGAAAATTTTCTCCAGGATATGAATTAGATTTTACTTTGAACAGGTGTTAGAAAACTGTGTTTACTAAAGCAAAATGTGAAAGAAATTGAGTCAACCAAACGTTCTGGGAAACATTTTCTCCTAGAAGCACTATAAGGAAAAGAGTGCTACATGAGGAACATTATCATATTTATATATGATGATATGTGATCTGCCCTTTCTTCAAATCCCTGTCCTGTATGCTGGTGGCAGCTGCCATTAATCCATTCTCTCCCCTGTTTTTAAAATGCTGGTTGAGGCGGTGGGAAGGCAAATTCAGAACAATATTGTCTCTTCAGCTCCTCTCCCAGCATATCAATAACAGGAGCATAATGCAGAACATGAGCTGCACATAGTAGCTGCTGCCCTGGAGTTTAATTCTCACCATGCTGTGTGTCTTAAGTGTTAAGGTATAAACGGAAAAATGTGCAAATTTCTTCAGAAAGAGGTTCCCTAACTGATATTTTAAGATCCCATAATAATATTACAGAATACTAGCAAATAGAATGTGACAGGATAACAAATAGTAGTGTGTGCATTTTCACTCTTTAGTTTCAAAATGTATCAATTCTAATGCACAAATCAGGCTTTATTGGTGCATGCCTAAAGACCATAGAAGCAATTGTTACTAAAAATCAAAGTGTGTGTAGTATAAAGGTCCTAAATGCTAAGTCATAGAAATGAATGTGTTAAGGGGAAAATATATAAAACAGTTACATATGAGATGTAACAAATAGTGCCAAATGCAAGAGAATCTACTAACAGATTTATATAAATGTGTGTTTATAGAAAGCACAAAGGACCACACCAAATACAAGATAGAGTAACTCCTAACATTCACATTCACTTGTATAACTACACCAATAGACTGGAGTCTGTAAGGAGAAACACAAATACCTAGCGTGTCCCTTACTATATGACTCCCTTAGTCTTGGTGATGGTAGATAAAGCTCCAAAAGAGTAATAACAATACTCAGACTCCTATTACTCCCAATGGAATAAGAATAAAAGTGGGTATTGTTGTGGTTCAGAAGATAGAGGATCTTAATCTGGAAGAATTAGCATTAAATTAAAAGTACTTTATGACAAAATACTGAGCCACTATAGTGTCCTAAGGAATCGGGAGTAATAAAAGATAAATAATTAGCTGTTTGGGGACAATGCTATTTTAAACTAATTAAAATGCATTTTCATAGTTGCTTCCAGAAAGAACTTATGATAAAAGCCTCCCAAACTGTGTACACAATATTAGTCATAACAAATGCTTGAAGTATTTAAATACAACCTGCTTTATAAGGAATGCTGTGGACTCTATGTAATAAACTTGGCGTCCCCTGTCACTATTGTTAAAATGTATGTGAGGGGTAATACATATAATAGACTTCTACATTTCATATTAAGGAAGTATTCCAAATATCACAAATTGTGGGTTGATTCATATGTATTCCACAAGTAATGTTTGACAGACTAAAAGGAGACTATTTTCACTGTTAACCATAAAATCATAATCTATATGTTGCATATTCATTCTGGGACATATTATTTGAATTTGATTCATATATATTCCACGACTACTGCTCAAAAGACAAAAAAAAAAAAAAAGACTATTCTAACTATTCTAAGATCATCATTTTTATGTTGCGTATTCATTCTGGGATACATGATTTGTATTTTAGGAATGTATTTTTTATTTTGTTACTAAAAATGTCTAGTATGGAGGATTTGGATATATATATATGTTCCCTTTTTTGCATATTTTAACAAGTGATTTACATTTACTGCATGTCTAACATATGCTGTGTGATTGAGTGTCTAATCATTGTTTAATTTCACCCTGGTGCTTAGCATATTTCGAAATAGGACATGTTATCTCAGCGCTAGGATGGCTTAGATCTCAGAAGAAATACCGTAGTGTAATAGAGCCATAAAATATACTTCTAAAGGAGTTGATACTGTCTAATTACTGAATAGAATTTCAAAATGATCATTTATTCTAAAAGGTAGCAAATCTATAACCATTTTTATTGAACATTTTCTTTCACATAGAGAAGATATCTTCCCATATCTATTCCCGACAGGTGACATTGTCATAACAGATAAACAATTGTGAATAATTACAGAAACAATAAAAATGATCTTTTTTTTTTAAATGAAAAATATTGCTATATATCAAAATCTCAGAGGAAGGCCATTAAGATATTATTTTTGCAATAATTTAATTAGTCATATGCAAATTATTTTTCGATTTCATATATAATGAACTAAACATTATGATTATGTGTTCTGTGCCCTCCAGGGAAGCAACATAAATGTTCTAATATACAATATATATTTATTATAATAATGGCTTTGATTCAATATTTTTGGATAGGCTTTTAAAACTATTTAAGATTTTGAAAAATATTTTAATTGCAATATTTTATATATTTTATATATATTTATATATATTTTTATATAATGTAGATTTTTTCATATTTTAATATTTTAAAAAATTAAACATTTTAAAAGTTTATCCAAAAGTCTTAAATCATTTAAAAGCTTATCCAAACATATTAAATCAAGGCCTATAGTGGGACATATATTTTCATAAATACAAAATAATTTGTGACGGCCATGCTACAATACATTTAAATTCCCTTGTGCATGTTTTTCAGTACACTGGTTAATTTTCATACCATTTGGTTCACAGACCAACTGAAAAAGTAAGAGAGGGAAAAAGAATAGATCAGTAAATAAAAACAAATCTATATGTATATAGTATATATTTATTAAATATATAATTTATAAATATAGCTTTTCTTACTACTGTTCCTTTTTCCACCTATTGGTTACTTCTCAATCATCTTTTTAATTCCCATCAATCATGCCCATTTTATCTGTTTTATATTTCAGTTGTCCAAAATATGGATAAATCCCAATTCATTTGAAACCAAATGTACAAGTCTAATATATACTTGAAGAACAAGCTTTTTCACTCTGTTCCATGATGAAGCTCACATTAACTATTGTTAATGTGTTTGCAGTACACATTTTATTTGTTTCCTTATTGGAAATTATTGAAATTTTTAAATCAAATTTAATTAAAACAAATCCACTTTAGATCATTAGCCTTGTGACCTTCACTGCCCTTAAAAAAAATGAACTACCAATCACAAGTATCTCTACCTGACCCATGAGATCTGCTTTTGACACAAAAAGCCCCTGTTCAGCAGTTGTTTATGGGAAAATCAGTTTGTCCCATATCAGCAGTTTCACTCATCACATAGAATGAGTGAAATTGCTTAATAAACGGAAAGCAGTCATATTATAGCTCCTATCAGTTTATTTGCAGTTGTCAACAATTGTGCAAACTTGGCTGTGTCGAGATCTACCAAGCTGCTAACTTTACATACAGAAATATAGAGAGAGTCATCCTACGTGGATAAACAAAAAGCTAAAACTCATTTGGTATGTCAAAAGGCTGGCTTGCTCTCCCCAACTCCTCTCTGTTGGTGTCCCCCAAGGTTTAGTCCTTGGTCCCCTACTATTCTCCATCTACACTGCTTCCCTTGGTAAACTCATTAGCTCTTTTGGCTTCCAATATCATTTCTATGCAGATGACAATCCATCTGTCCTCTCCTGATCTCTCTCCACCCCTCTTGACTAGTGTCTCTGACTGCCTCTCTGCTATTTCTAACTGGATGGCTGTCCACTTCCTTAAACTCAACTTGACCAAAACTGAAATTCCTCCCTCAAGTGTTGCTATTTCTGTGTCTGTCTCCCTCCAAGTCAACGGTGCTACCATCAGCTCCACCACGCAGGCTCGCTGCCTAGGTGCTCTCTTTCACTCCAACCTCTCCTTCATGCCTCATGTTCAGTCTATCACCAAATCCTGCCGCTTACATCTCAAAAACATTGCACGCATCTGATCCTACTTAACGCCAGATGCGACTAAGATGCTGGTCCATTTCACTGTCCTTTCTCGCCTTGACTACTGTAATCCACTTCTCAGTGGTCTTATGTGCTCCCAACTTACGCTGTAACAGTCCATAATGAATGCAACGGTGAGGCTCATCTTCCTGTCCACCCGCACCGCCCACGCCTCACCCTTCTGTCAGTCCCTACATTGGCTTCCTGTAAGATATAGGGCTCAATTTAAAATTCTGGTTCTTGCTTTCAAATCTCTATATAATGCTGCTCCCACCTATCTATCCTCCCTAATACACAAGTATGTCCCGTCTAGGCCCTTACGCTTTGCTGAAGACTTACATCTAGCTTCTGTCCGTACTCCTACCTCTGATGCTCACCTTCAAGACTTCTTGAGGGCTGCACCATTCCTGTGCAACTCACTTCCCTCCTCTGTTAGATGCTCACCCAGTCTCCACTCCTTCAAGAAATCATTAAAAAACCACTTCTTCATAAAAGCGTTTCAATTAAACTGTTAATAGCTCCCGACTGATTCCTCTCTTGCAACTGTCATCAGTCTAATACTATCCTTACCTTTTGTGTCAGTTTACCCCACTCCCTCTAGCATAGTACCCTCATTGAGCAGGGCCCTCAACCCCTCTGTTCCTGTGTGTGTCCAACACGTCTGGTTACAAGTACATGTTTGTTTGTCCACCCACTGTAAAGCGCTGCAGAATTTGTTGGCGCTATATAAATAATAACATAATAACAATAATAATAATAATAATATTGAGATATTTACAGTTACAGAACTGAGAGAGTGTGCAGAGCACGCACTGCACCATAAATGTAATAAAACTTAAAAACTTTTATGGTGAGTACAGTGACTAATACATGTTTACCATTGTTGTTTTATTATTCTGAGGAGGGAGGAAATTTGACTTTTAGTTTTGCATTTATAAACCTCATCATCCTGACTATTAGTATTTTAGTTATGTCAATTGTCTGGTAATGCATAAATATAAATTTCACAGAGTAGAAAAAATAGTGTGGTCCAGGTACTCAAATTAAGTAATGCAGAAATTTTATTGGAAATACAGAACAGGAACAGCAAAGTTTTGACATGCAATGAGGTCTTTGTTAGATTGATAAAGACCTCATTTCAGATCGAATGTTACTTTTCCTGTTCTGTTTTCCTATCAAAGTGCTACGTTACTTAAAAATGTTTTATTATAGGCGCTCACTATAATAAATAAATAAATAGTCTAGGCAGCAGTGAATCACACAGGAGTTCCAAGGATCCTATATGTTAAACCAAAGAAAAGACAGAAGGAAACACCACACTACAGATTTCAAAGTGCAATGAAAACAAAAGTATATATTTGGGTATCAAAAACCTCAAAGAAAACAAAAATACATAATAGTGCAATACAGTACATATAGAGTGCAAATACAAGTAGACTTGTGTAAGTAGTACACTCACATTTTCCATAGCTAACTAAGAGTTCTGCTGTATTTTGCATGGATGGTATAATCCCTTACCTCGAGTGCCTTGATCACATAATTTTTCCTACTCTATGTAAAGAGGTTTCCAGCCTTAGGTCTGGTTTGCACCAAGGATCATCAATACAGCAGTGAGCCGACTCCCTCCGCCTCAGGCTAAATATACATTTACAATAGTGCAAAGTGAAATACACAATAAATGGGTATATGTGTTAGCAATACCTGCTATAAACCACCTGAGTGTGGGCTCCACAATAGGTGAAACACACGTCTGATGATTCTACAAGAAAGAACAAAAGTACATTTTGGAAGGAATTTTACTTATCTTAACTAATATTTTTTTATGGTTCCAGGATTCGTTTAACCTTCAGATTTCGGGCACGGCGATGGGCATCAAATTCACACCAAGTTATGCCAATCACAACCAGAACCCAGAAAGCCTCTTTTTCTGCCCCTTCAAGCTAATCAAGAAAGATTGGAGAGGGGGGGATTGCATTCGCAAAATAGAGACAGAGGAAATGAAGTTTATTTATAATTTTAATACCCTTATCCCACATGGCTTAAATTCAAATTTTGAGGTTTGTCATTTCTTTTAATTAAAATTCAAGACGTACAGATTGACCTGCTTCTACACTATTATCGATATTCTTTTACAGTACCATTTTTTATTTATTCAGTATGTAGATTTCATACTAATATTTTTATGGCTACATATTTTACACATTCTCTTATTTTAAGGCTTATTTAATATGTATATATACGTTGTAGAAGAATCATTGCAATATTGTTTAGTTCCATTTGGTATTATTCTATTTTAATGTATAGCAAAAAACGGGTCGCAAGAGTATTCTGAGAACGGACAGCAGCTAAAATAGCCTGCCCTTCGGTGGGTCCCCGCTCAGAACTCAAGCTGGTTTTAGCTCATCTTGTGCCATTACAAAGAGAACATATCTGAAGCATATCAGACTGGTCCCACCCATACGGGCAGTCCAGATCCGATATGCCAGCAAGTTCTCTCTGCACGAGAGATACAGCAACCCCAGACGATCGTTTCAGCCTTGTTAGGCATCATCAGCGAGGCATAGCTGATATATCTCTAGGCACCGTGAGCAAGGGGTCCACGTCTGGATTACCCTTTAAACTAATGGAGAGCAAAAAACAGGTTGCAAGAGTATTCTGAGAATGGACAGCAGCTAAAATAGCCTGCCCTTCGGTGAGTCCCCGCTCAGAACTTTAGCTCATTTTGTGCCATTACAAAGAGAACATATCTGAAGCATATCAGACTGGTCCCACCCATATGGGCAATCCAGATCCGAAATGCCAGCAAGTTCTCTCTTTTAATGTATGATTTACCATGGGGTCATTATATGAAAATATGTTATTCTGAGTAAGATTCCAATACTCTTCTCTTTTTAACTTAATTTTAGAGTTGATTTTTCTCTTTTGATACATAGAGTGTCTAGTAATATAATCACTTTCTGTTTAGATACATAGCAACTTTTCTGTTTGTTTTACATGCCACATTAGGCCTTCACCTACTAATAATGTGCCATTTGTTCTTATACCATTACATTTAAGTAATGCACATGTCTGAGTATATGCATTTGCAAACACTAATACCGCAACTTCCGCGGATGAATTGAACTTCCCAGTGGAACAAACACATTATATGACATGAATTCCAGTTTCGCCAACTATGCGTTCCAATGATGCAAGTCACGCGACCCGGAAGTGGAGCGCATGACGTATGATTTGGAGCGCACGATGCGTTCCAAGTGCAAACAGCCAGATCCAGATGAACCCGCAATACCCGGTTTAAAAAGACCCAGAAGATGCACCTTCATTACATACCAATTGAGGAAGCCCCCACCATAGGGAAAAATGCGTATTGGACTTTCTAGCCAGTGAGCAGTGCCAACATTGGATTTGTTTTAATTTATTTGGACTTTTTACTTTTGTCCAGTCTTTCTACTCTTTTTTTGCACACATATTTATTGTATTTATTGGACCGAATAAAGCCTTCTTATACCAGAAAGGGATCTCCTATTTTTTAATTACCATAGACCCCTAAAGCGCTATCTAAAGACCAGCAGGAATAGGGATGGGGACATCTTATTAAGAGTCCCTCTGCACTACCCATGAGAGCCATATGTTCATATTTGGCTCCATGTTTGTGAGTACCTGAAATCTTCAATTATCTGTATATTCCTTATATTGGCAATATTGCACCATGTTATTTTGTTCTTTCTTGTGGAATCATCAGACGTGTGTGCCACCTATTATATGTATTTTAAATATACATTTAAGCTAAAAACAACAGGACAAGACTATACATCATTGTGTCCAGTGTGAGTGTGACCAGTAAGTAGCAAGTACAAAGTCCATACTTTCTATCATTGTCATTTCTCTTGAATATCTTTCACAACCACTGTCTCCTTTTCCATACTGACATCATGAACTGACTTTTATTGGACAATTCAGTTGAAATATCAGAATGTAATTAACTCAAAATGTTTCATATTAGGTTTAGTCTTTTGTGTGATAAACTTAAAATATTTTCATGATACCGTTTATTATGATTTTAGATTATTAAACAAACCTTATCACAATTTCTTCATGTCAGCGTCAAGCTTTCCAGACAGAATAAGGAATGATTTGTATAATGGTAATTAAAGTAGTTGAGATAGAGTCGATGCTTTGGGGTATTTTTTTCTGATTTACAATAAGCCAGCTCTGCCTCTCATTTTAACATTGTAATTTAAATTACTTTTTATGACTTAACTGTGACTGACCAGAAGGAAAATAATTTGGATTAATTAGGGCATGCTTTCTTTATTACCTTGTCATTTCTTGTCTGACATGGTCTGAAAATCAGCAGTCTTGATAATTTGAGTTTTCCATAAGAACTGCTCCTAAAATAGCATGTAATCAATTAGAACCTATGCATATGCTTCCTGCACTTTATTACCCCTTAATGTAGCAACACAGAGAATAAAACAAAGAATCATTAAAGTAACAAAAGTGCACTGCAGTTTCAAAAACTTTCAACAAGTTGCCTAGAGCTCGGTTATATTCCATATTTTCACAGCTGTGTTTAAAGTTTTGAAAGCAGTAATTCAACAGAAATAATAACATACTATAAATAATAATGTATACTCTAATTGATAGTTAATATGCACTCTTTTCAAATAAGGATTCCATTTAAATTAGGGTGATACTGTAGCTAGAGATTATTGGTGAATTTGGGTGATGTTAATGTCAGTTATTCTGAAGTATTATAGTTCACATAAAGAATAGAAAATATTTTCGTTTATAACTAGAATATATCAATTTGTGCAAGGTTTGAAATTATATTTATTTTGTTGTTTCTTGAAGCTTAATATATAAAGAATGAAATAGATATTTTGTGTTAGGATTGGGTATATTTCTAACGTATCAGATGGCAGAAAGCAGATAAATACTAAACAGTAATTTCAAGGAGAAAAAGCTAGTCTCTAAAAATTTTACTTTTCTTTAACTTTCTTAATTTTTGTCTTAATTGAAAACAATATTAAAAACTATAGGAAACAGTTTTTATTTTAGAAATATTCTCTATAAGTATTGATCTCTCTCATTGGACCTTCCTCTTGCCCGATTAAAGAAACTCTAAAACAAAACTTTAGAATACCATCACATTAGTGGTCCGTAGTGTCCTTGCAGCTGGATGGCTCAAAACAGGCACTCCAACATTGCAAGACGAAGACAATGCGGTAATAGATGAACTCACCTCAAAGGTCAGGTGTTGACACATAGCATTCTCTACAGTATTAGGATCCCTGGAAAGAATGTACCGTCAATAATTTTTAAAACAGCTGTGACTAACTCTCTAGGTAAATTGCACATGGTGGTACCCTCCTCTTTACTCACCTCCTTCCTGTCCTTTTACTTCTTCTATTATTTTTTTAACCTATATTTTTTTATTTATACAACAGGTACATATTGTGTCAATAATAGACACCTTAAGGAAAAATAACACGTTCCGTATCTAAAGTATTCTAAACTCAACTGCAGAACATATCATATATATTTTATTGTTAGCATAATATTTAATCACTCTATATAGTATATAGTTAACTTTACATATTATTTGTCTAATCTTAGACTGATGCTTATGCTGCCTAATTTGTACAGTGTATTTCTACAATAAAGAATTTAAAATTAAAAGAAATATTTTCTAAATCAGCTATGGTCATTGGAATATGTGTTTGATATACATTTAGAAAAAAGCTCATCACAAGTTATAGATGATTTTCATTGTTTTATTCAGTGCTGTGAATTCCCAATAAGTGGCAATTCAAGGCCATGTTTACCCGTCATCTTGAGGGATTAGGTGGAGATGGGCTGGGGGGGGATATTGGCCACATGGAGAGGGTGGACGTGCTGGCATTGGACACCTGCTGCCAGCATCTCAGACATCTAATATGCACAAAATGGATATTAGCCAACTCTGTACTCTTACTTAGGGCTGGCTAATTACTCTACATTGACACTGCCAGTTGAATTATTCCTCCGTCAGGAAACACTTAAACTCTCTGTGCAACATTTGAATGTGAACTGCTTCCCATAGAGACTTCAGGCACCATGACCACTTCAACTCACTGAAGTAGTCATGGTCCTTGGACTACCCATTTAACCCTGTTTGCATTCCAGTTTATGAATCATAGCACCTTCACTACACACTTTGGTAAGAAACCTTTTTGCTGTAATATTACTAAAATTAAAAGTACTTGCAATGTACATTACTAATGAAAAATGAAGCTGCAACAGCCTTACATCTGTACTCATATGACTGCTGTATCATAAAATAACAAAAATCTTCTTTCATTGATAAGCTGATTCATAACTGTAACTTTAAATCTCTTCTTAAAATATCCCATTAATACTCACAGTATTACTCCATTAAGTCATTTTAATGCCTGCTGGCTATCATGCCTATTTATTTTTTACAGGCTACATGGTGAGTCATCAGTAACAATTGTATTTATCTGAATTGAAACATCTGCGAACAGGAATGACAGCATTCTCCACCTGACCTGCAATTTTGTTGTATTGTGTTTGTTCTCTATAGGTTCCACATCAAATCATCTTTGCAGGTATCTCCCTTATCTTGTTCCATGTCATGTCCTACCTAATTGCTCTGCCCTTTCTTCTGTGCACTGATGACCCAGTTCTTTATTAAATTGCTTTATCTTGTTGTTTGTTACTTGCGCTTCTTGAATCCAAGTGCACGTCCACCTCCTTTTTAATTTGTTCTTTATTTGTTGCTTGTGATTTTCACATTATACATATTGATGACTTGCTTTATCCTGGTGTGACAAGTCAATTTTAGAGATACAATACTTTTTCCAATACAATGATTCAATAAATCAACAAAGCAATGTTGGTGCGGAATGCTTTTATTTACAGAATGCACTCCATATTATAACATCTAGACATATTTGTTGTCTACTATTTATTATCAATGGAAGCTCTAAACACTAATAACTTTAATGCTTTTGATAGATTTTGGCCTTGTTAATATGCTGTATTAATTTGCATGTTGATATATATAGAGAGAGTTTTTGCACTAAAAAAATAAATGCTTTGCAGAATGCTGCACCATAAGCCCACCTTCCTAGCCACACCTCCTCATATCAATAAGACTTCCTTATCAACTGTATGTATGTGCACAGTCTAAGCCACAACAGCACTAGGTGAGCGGCTTTTAATTCACAACCTTCACAACCTAGCTGCAGAGAGTCAGTCCCCAGATGTCCTCTCCTTCTGATGCAGGTAGCTTTGTAGTTCAGATTGTTCAGTACTATGAGAGATTGACCTGTGTAAATAGAATTGATAAGGAAGTAGGTGTGGCTAAGGAGGCAGGCTTACGGTGCAGCATTCTGTAAAACATTTGTATTGTTCATGCTAAAACTAAAAAAAGATTTAAACATGGAAGAAAATACAGACTACTAACGAGGCCAAAGTCTATCAAATGCATTATAGTTGATTTGGTGCCTGGAGTTTAATACAAAAATGAGACAGACAGAGGGATAGATAAATGATAGATAGATACATTCATACATGCCAACATACATAAACAGACAGACATGTGCATCCAAGGATTTTAATTATATTGTGTTACTTTTTCAGCCCTTGGAACACTTTATTCACTGTGACAATAGAAGGGTAGATTTCAACGTACATGTACATGGATGATTGGGTAGTTTGAGTGGTGTTCATTGTTTATGCTTTTGCTGGTGTGGTTAAAGCAGCATACTTCGGTATAAGACACCAGTATGAATATAGAAAATCATAAATGTTTAATTTCAGTGCTTTTGCTCCAAATTTGAACCCCTTTTTTGTGATAGCACTGGATAGGTAGAAAATCCACAGGTTAACAGACCCTATCTGCCACTAGTTTTATAGGTGACTATGTTGTGACTAGACCTGCATTATTGGTAGATTGCCAGATATATGTCAATTATTTAGTACAGTCATCAGCTGTGCAGGGTTGCTACTAGTTCAGCACTGTGTTACTTTGTGCATTGTCTGGTGGCATGTTTTCTCATTGCTTTCCAGGACTGGATTTGCCAATTGGGATTTTTTGTGGTGGACTGCAGTATCTGGATATGATCAGGATGCCAGATTGCAATGAGAATGTATGATGTAATGGAGAATAGTGATGTACCGAACGGTTCGCTGGCGAACATAGCATGTTGGCGTTCGCCACGGCGGGCGAACATATGCGCGGTTCGACCCGCCCCCTATTCGTCATCATTGAGTAAACTTTGACCCTGTACCTCACAGTCAGCAGACACATTCCAGCCAATTAGCAGCACAGCCTCCCTAGCAGACCCTCCCACCTACTGGACAGCATCCATTTTAGATTCATTCTCAAGCTGCATGCTTAGTAAGAGGAGGGAAAGTGTAGCTGCTGTTCATTAGATAGGGAAAAGCATAGCTGGGTTAGGGATAAGGGTATGCTTTTTTTTTATTTATTTTTTCTATGTAATGTAAATGCACTTAGTTGTCTGCCACTGCTGCCAGCTTCTGTGTCAGGCTCACAGTGCATACTGTGCCTATTTCCCCAGTCAGTGCCACCACTTACATCTGGTGTCACAATAGCTTGGATTTAAAAACAAAAAACTTTTTTCACTGTTATAGATTGAATAGCAGTCAGTTGTCTGCCACTGCTGCCAGCTTCGGTGTCAGGCTCACAGTGCATACTGTGCCCATTTCCCCAGTCAGTGCCACCAATTACATCTGGTGTCACAATAGCTTGGATTTAAAAACAAAAAACTTTTTTCACTGTTATAGATTGAATAGCAGTCAGTGTCCTTAAAGCAGGTGTGTTATGCTAACAGTGGATACGGTGACCAGTGCCACCACTTAGATCTGGTGTCACAATAGCTTGGATTTAAAAAAAAAAAACTTTTTTCACTGTTATAGATTGAATAGCAGTCAGTGTCCTTAAAGCGGGTGTGTTACGCTAACAGTGGATACGGTGACCAGTGCCACCACTTAGATCTGGTGTCACAACAGCTTGGATTAAAAACAAAAATCTTTTTTCACTGTTATAGATTGAATAGCAATGCGTCCTAAAGCGGGTGTTACGCTAACAGTGGATACGGTGACCAGTGCCACCACTTAGATCTGCGACACAATAGCTTGATTTAAAAACAAAAACTTTTTCACTGTTATAGATTGAATAGCAGTCAGTGTCCTTAAAGCTGGTGTGTGTTACGCCAATAGATGACAG